>OOFG01106889.1:0-52147 GCA_900323295.1 Molva molva | reverse complement strand
AGTTCAGACTTTCTAACCCAAACTGGCTAAATGTTTTAGTAAGTCCTGACTGTCTAACCCAAACTTGTTAACTGTTTCAGTAAGTCCAGACTTTCTAACCCAAACTGGCCAAATGTTTTAGTAAGTCCTGACTTTCTAACCCAAACTGGCTAACTGTTTCAGTAAGTCCAGACTTTCTAACCCAAACTGGCTAACTGTTTCAGTAAGTCCAGACTTTCTAACCCAAACTGGCTAAATGTTTTATTAAGTCCTGACTGTCTAACCCAAACTGGTTAACTGTTTCAGTCAGTCCTGACTGACTATCCCACACTGACTAACTGTTTCAGTAAGTCCTGACTGTCTAACCCAAACCAGCTTACTTTTACAGTAAGTCAAGACTTTCTAACCCAAACTGACTAACTGTTTCAGTAAGTCCTGACTGTCTAACCCAAACCGGCTTACTTTTACAGTAAGTCCAGACTCTCTAACCCAAACCGGCTAACCTTTACAGTAACTCCTGACTGTCTAACCCAAACTGGCTAACTGTTTCAGTAAGTCCAGACTGTCTAACCTAAACCGGCTAACTGTTTCTCATGCCGATGTTGTTTAAAAACCTTCTGTGTCTCTATGGAATAAACCCTGAACTTGATGTGACCCCTAGCTGTGCCTGGCCCATGTGAGGCTCCAGTCATCACCAACGTGACCAGGGATCACATGACGGTCAGCTGGAAGGAACCCGCAGACGACGGGAAGTCCACCATCCTGGGCTACGTCCTCGAGAAGAAAGAGAGCAAGGAGATGCACTGGATCAAGTTGAACCGGAAGCCTATGATGGAGCGTATGCTGGAAGTATCCGGTCTGTCAGAAGGAACAGAGTATGACTTCAGAGTCACTGCTGTCAACCTAGCGGGTCTAGGTACACCTAGTGAACCTTCCACCTCCACCTACGCCCTGGACCCTATCAGTGAGTTTCAACCCCCTCTCCTTTCGATTCAAGTTATTCCACGAAGCTGATGTGTCCTAAAGTCTGTGTCGTGATCATTTATATTATAAAGTTATGGTAAGAATGAACGAGTTCTGAGGTGTGATCTGTGCTTCAGACCCTCCTGGCCCAGTAGTGAACCCCGGCGTGACAGACACCACCAACTGCACCATCAGTCTGTCCTGGAGCGTCCCGGCCAGCAACGGAGGAAGTCCCGTGCTGGGATACCTGGTGGAATGCAAGAGGACCGACGCAACCGACTGGATCCGCTGCAATGTTCCCAAGAACCTGCAGGACACCAACTACGTCATCCAGAACCTCATCGATAAGTCTGAGTACCAGTGCCGCATCACGGCCGTGAACAAGGTCGGCTTCAGTGAGCCCTGTGAGGTTCCAGGAAAGCACATCGCCAAAGACATCATGGGTATGTTACTGTGTTCATTTCATATGCTTACATTGTATTTTAGTCACAGTATTTTGTGTAGATGGTTTCCTGTTATTGATGGGGTTATTGTTGTGTGCAGAAGGTTATCTTGATGTGATGGTTGTTGTGTGCAGTTCCTCCAGAGGCAGTGTTGAGTGCAGAGCTGAAGGAGGTGCTGGAACTGCGTGTCGGAGCCACCATGAAGCTTCAGGCCATCATCAAGGGCCGTCCCACTCCCAGGATCATCTGGGCCAAGATGAACACCAACATTAAGGACCGCCAGGGAATCGTCATCAAGTCCACAGCCACGGACACACTGGTTAAAGTGGAGAGCGTGAACAGATATGACGCCGGAAAGTACATCCTCAGCCTGGAGAGCGTGTGTGGCGTAAAGATGTACACCATTGTCGTCAAGGTCTTGGGTGAGTTAAAATCCAATGATTGTTCATCATTTAATAACCAGTTAATTTATACCAGAGACAAATTCCAATCAACCCACCATTATATATAAGTATCTTCAGTAGATTCAGAAGATTTAGTATTGTGTGATGTAGTATATTTCCTGGGTGGTAACGTAGTGTTGTTGTGTCTCCAGACACTCCGGGGCCACCAGTCAACCTGATGGTGAAGGAGCACTCCAAGGACAGCGCCTCCATCCTCTGGGATGCTCCTATGATCAACGGAGGCTACGACATCACACACTACATCGTTGAAAAGCGGGATGCTGAAAGGAAAGCCTGGTCCATCGTCTCCAACAACTGCCCTAATACTTCCTTCAAGATTCCCGATCTGGAGGCCGGTAGATCCTTCTGCTTCAGGGTGTCTGCGGTCAACGAGCTCGGCATCGGAGAGGCCTGTGAGACTGTAGACGCCATCAGAGCTTCAGGTGGGTGTCTAAGCCAGGTCATCTTTAGGTGATCATTTATTTAGTATGACTGAAGAGGTGTGTTCTTCCAGAGGAGCTTGTGTTTGTGACATGCTATGGAGTATGTCATCTAACTGAAGATATGTGTTCTTTCAGAGGAGCCTGGTCCTGTGATGGACTTTAAGACCCTGCTGATTACCAAGGACTCCTGCACCCTGAGCTGGAAGAAGCCTCTTTCGGATGGAGGCAGCCGCATTATCTGCTACGTCCTGGAAGTTTTGAATGGAGATGATAAGTACAAGGAGCTCCTGAGGTCCAAGAACATGCAGTACAGTGCCAAGGACCTGGTTGAGGGCCGCGAGTACAACTACCGGGTGAAGGCGGTCAACGACTCTGGAGAGAGCCCCGCCAAGGAGCTGGCCGTGATCGCCAAGGACCAGATCAGTACGTTATCTTCACCATGTTCTTCAATGCGTTTCTCTGTAAACCTCATTGATTACATTTGATTAACCATCACGTGGAATTAAATATGATGTATTTGGAACATAGAGAGATGGTGGTTCCATCTGCTTTAAAGTTCAAACATTTCTATGTATTTCATTATTTTTTATACGTTTAATCTTCATCCTGCAGTTCATCCTTCATGTGACTTGCGTGAGCTCCCCGACATGTGCTACATCGCTAAGGAGGGTAGCAACGTGCGTCTGAAGATCCCTATCATCGGCAAACCAACTCCTAAGGTGTCCTGGAAGAAGGGTGATGATGAGGACCTGACGGACACAGGCAGAGTGTCTGTGGAGTTCACATCCGTAAACACCACCTTGCTGATCAGGGACTGCCAGAGATCTGACGCTTCCAAGTACACCATCACCCTGAGGAACAGCGCTGGGACCAAGGAGTCCACCGTTTTCATCAGGTCAGCATGGGACTCTCCCCTCCTCTATGGCAAAGCATCAGTCAGAGAGATTAAGTGTTAAGACCCTATACTGTACATACACTACCAATAGCTACACTACTGTATTGATGTATGTGATCATGTTTCAGGGTGGTGGGTAAACCAGGCATCCCGATCCAGCCAGTGAAGTTCAAGGATGTGACGGCTGATGGCGCCACGCTAAAGTGGGGTACTCCCAAGGATGACGGAGGGTCTGAGATCACCAACTACATCCTGGAGAAGAGAGACTCTGTCACCAACATGTGGGTGACGGTGTCCTCCTTCGTGGACACCAACTCCATGAGGGTCACCGGTCTTCATGAAGGCACCGAGTACATCTTCAGAGTTTGTGCAGAAAACAAGTATGGCGTGGGAGAAGGACTCAAGTCTGAGCCTCTTGTTGCCAAGCATCCATTCAGTAAGTTCCCACCAATATGGCCAGGTGGTCTTTTTCAGCCTCAGTGCAGGGGGATGGCTCATGGTTCTGTCGTTCCTCCTCAGATGTTCCTGACGCGCCTGCTCCACCTCAAATGATGAGCATGCGTCACGACTCGGCCTACCTGGCATGGACTGACCCCCGCAAAACTGGCGGCTCTCCCATCACTGGTACATCACCCACACAGAGATAGTCATTAAAACACTCACCCACACAGAGATAGTCATTAAAACACTCACCCACACAGAGATAGTCATTAAAACACTCATCCACACTGAGATAGTCATTAAAACACTCATCCACACTGAGATAGTCTTTAAAACACTCATCCACACTGAGATAGTCATTAAAACACTCATCCACACTGAGATAGTCTTTAAAACACTCATCCACACTGAGAGAGTCATTAAAACACTCACCCACACTGAGATAGTCATTAAAACACTCATCCACACTGAGATAGTCATTAAAACACTCATCCACACTGAGACATCCACACTGAGATAATCATTAAAACACTCATCCACACTGAGACATCCACACTGAGATAGTCATTCATTCACTCATCAGGACTGAGTTACAGTCATTAAAACACTCATCCACACTGAGATACAGCCATTAAAACACTCATCCACGCAGAGAGAGTCATTAAAACACTCATCCACACTCATTAAAACACTCATCCACACTCATTAAAACACTAGGGTAGTGTCTCATATGTTTAATCAATAGGTTTTGAGTGTAAAGTGTAAAGGGGGTAAAGATAACAGCAGCCTTATCTCCTTCCTCAGGTTACCATGTGGAGTATAAGGAGAGGAACAGTATGCTGTGGAGGAGAGCCAGCCAGGCCGCCATCAGGATGAAGGAACATAAGGTGACCGGTCTGACTGAAGGAATGGAGTACGAGTTCAGAGTCATGGCCATCAACCTGGCTGGCATCGGCAGACCTAGCCTTCCTACAGACCCCTATGTTGCCCTGGATCCCATTGGTGAGTTAGGTTTTCTGTCACATAGATCAGTGGTTCCCAACCTTTGACTTTGGCACCACTAAGTTGTCATCAAGACCTTTCGCGGACCATCTCATATGCAAACGGTAAACAAATGATAAATACACATGCATTGGCTGAGCAAAGAGTACCAATGCCCCCCTTTATTATTTTTATAATTATTACTGAAAGAAGGCCATGGCCAGTGGGAAACATTAGAAAAAAATATGTAATCAATGTTGCTTATGCTCCAGTATGTTTATTTAACAAATGAACCCAAAACATCAATGGAAATCATTCTAATGGAATATGATGGATGATGGAAGGCAGAAAGAGACACTCTTTTTTTACAGTAGCAAGACCTAATGCCATATTTACTGAACACTTACTGTTTTCTATTACTGAAAATGTGTCTATTTCAAGAATAAAATCCCACATTCCACCTGCAGAATCTCAGGTTGAAAACCGACATAGAAACCCTATTGCTACCACCTTTAGTGAGAATACGTAAAGGTGCTGCTTAACGGATTCTGAGCTCTGTGGGTGGAGTTTTGTAACGACGCGTGTGATGTTGTCAGACGCCCCTGGTCGTCCGGACGTGGTCAGCATCACCAGGAGCACCGTGACCCTGCAGTGGGCCGAGCCGCTCTGCGACGGAGGCCACAGGCTGACGGGCTACATCGTGGAGAGGAGAGACCTGCCCTCCAAGGTCTGGGTGAAAGCCAACAGCGTGAACGTGGTGGATCCCGCCTTCACGGTGAAGGAGCTGCAGGAAGGATGCAAGTATGAGTTCAGGATCCGGGCTAAGAACTCTGCCGGGGCGCTGAGCCCGCCCTCGGAGCAGACGGACACCCTCATCTGTACGGACGAATACGGTGAGATCACAGAACATAAGGAATATATACATGGATATCTGCCTACAGTCCATTACACATACAGTACCTAAGGAATATATACATGGATATCTGCCTACAGTCCATTACACATACAGTACCTAAGGAATATATACATGGATATCTGCCTACAGTCCATTACAAAGTACTAGGGCTGGCCCGGTTACATCTTTTCAAGCTTTCAATTATGGTTAGCTTTTCCCAACAAATATTTAAATATTTAAAAAGAATGAAAAAGAAGACAAGATGGCGGAGACCACTCCTGCCGAATCGCATTTTTATCAACTGATCGTTTTTCCTTTTAATTTCGACAGTGTTATTTTAATAACGCAAAAAGCCAAACTACATTATCCCATTGGATTGCTGCGTGGACACCAGTGGCTTTGGGATGCAATCATCGCTCCCAGTCCGACTCGCTTCATTAGTATACTTTCTCCCAATTATCACAAAGCAAATAGGTGCATTTTGTGATTGTGATTAAAGTTTGGATTATATGACATGGCAGGAATAGCACTATTAACCCGAAGATAAATCACACAGGCGCTATTGTGGGTGACAACTCGCCATTAAAGGAAAAAACATCTCTACCTGTTCTATTCATGTTTATTCAATGACCAGCCCGTTTTTTATTAGTGGGTAGAACTTTTTGGTATATTTTGGCTTCATTTAAACTTTGAAATAGCGACTAAATAACTTAATTATTAAAACCCGTCTAAAGCCATACTACTTAGGCTGCACCTAAGTAGTGGGACCGCCATGTCTCTGTCGGTTTAGCGGATTCTCACACTCGACAGCAGTTGGCAAAGTGCTACCGAAGCAGGTATTTGAATAATGTTCGGATATCCAATGAGAAAACTACCGTAGAATAAAATAAATTCTGTATTATTGTTTCATTCAAAAAAAACGAAGCATTCCAATCCTGAATTGAGATTCAAATACATAGCTAACGAATGAATGTCCTAATATTCAAATATAAATAATCAAATGCAATTAACCTGTCCTTTATAGCATTATATGTACATTGTTACAGTATATTTCAAATATCATTTCAGCCGTTAGCAGTGTTCCCCCTAAGATTCTTTCCAGCAGCGAGTTGAGGTGTGCACGTAAACAGTGTGGATGTGTGCGTAAACAGTGTTGGTGTGCGCGTAAACAGTGTGGATGTGCGCGTAAACAGTGTTGGTGTGCGCGTAAACAGTGTGGATGTGCGCGTAAACAGTGTGGATGTGCGCGTAAACAGTGTGGATGTGCGCGTAAACAGTGTTGGTGTGCGCGTAAACAGTGTTGGTGTGCGCGTGCGTGGCGCTGATGTGATGTGTGTGGGCGCCACCGGGACGTACCACCAGAGAGGTTTAAGTTTGATCACTGATCCCAGCAGGGCGATGTTGTTTGTGTTTCTTTTCTACATGGCTGAACGCAAATAGGGAAAACACTGTATTGAATTTAGTATAGCATTGTATAGTACAGGTTATCTTTGCAGATGGTTATATTTTCTAACTCTTTGTTTATGTGTTTGTGTCCATCAGAGGCACCAACCATCATCATTGAGTCCCAGGTGAAGGAGGGCCTGACAGTCCGGGCAGGAGAAACCATTGTCATCACTGCCACGAGCATCATGGGTAAACCTGCTCCCACCTCATGCTGGTCTAAGGGTGGAAAGTACTTCAAGCCGTCCGACATCGTCCAGATAGAAACAACCCCCACCTCCTCCACCCTGTCTATCAAGTATGCCAGCAGGAAGGACTCAGGAGAGTACATCATCGCCGCCAGTAACCCTTTCGGTGTGAAGGAGGAGAGCGTTAGAGTCAAGGTCCTCGATGTCCCCAGTGTGCCTGGGCCTATTGAAGCCAGCGGTGTCTCTTCTGAGAAGGTCACCCTGACCTGGACAGCTCCCACTGAGGATGGAGGCTCCCCCATCAAGTACTACACCCTGGAGAAGAGGGAGACCAGTCGTCTGCTCTGGACCATCCTGGAGGAGCAGGTCATCGACTGTCACTTTGTGGCCCACAAGCTCATCCAGGGCAACGAGTACATCTTCAGAGTGTCTGCTGTCAACCAGTACGGTGCCAGCGAAGCGTCGTGTTCAGAAGCAGTCAAGATGGTCGATAAATATGGTAGATTCTGATTCTGTTTATGCGTTAAAACATTGTTGTGAAAGCGATTTAACATTAAATGTTTGTTATGATAATGACGATAACATGTGTTGTTTTTTTCGGTGTGCAGGCCCCCCCGGCCCACCGTCTAAACCAGAAGTAGGAAACATTCAAGGACAGTCAGTCACAGTGACATGGAGGAGGCCAGCAGATGATGGAGGAAGTGACATCACAGGCTACTGTGTTGAGAAGAAGGAGAAGAATATGATGCGCTGGGTCCGAGCCTCCAAGTGGGCCCTGGCTGAGCTGAGCTACGAGGTGAAGGGTCTGACCGAGGGCATGGAGTACGAGTTCCGTGTTAGCGCTGAGAATAAAGCCGGCTATGGAGAACCCAGTGAACCATCAATGCCCGTCATCCCTAAAGTTGTTGCCTGTAAGTAAAGCCTTCTGCTCTGTGGTCCATTTAAATATAATACATCTCATATATGGGTACTTTTTATACCAATATACCCCAGTTTCCATAACAACTGTATCTGTGTTTTTCAGATGTACCTGGACCTCCAGTCAACCCAAGAGTTACAGACACAACCAAGACAACTGCCACTTTGAACTGGGGCAAACCCCTTACCGATGGAGGCATGGAGGTCACTGGATATATTATTGAGCACAAGAAGGAAGGCACAGAGGAATGGGTAAAGGACACCCCCTCATCGCCACTCAGAATTACAGAGTTTGTTGTTCCCGGACTGGAAATGGGAGCTAAATACCACTTCAGAATTAGTGCAGTGAATGCAGAGGGAGTGGGAGAAGCTGCAGAGACTCAGGAGTTGGTGGAGATCGTGGAGCGTGCAGCAGAGCCTGGCCTGGAGCTGGACATTGAGCTGAGGAGAACCCTGGTGGTCAGGGCCGGCTGCTCCATACGCCTGTTTGTGCCAATCAAAGGACGCCCTGCCCCCACAGTCACCTGGACCAAGGAGGGAGGTCCAGTACCTCGCGCAGTCATCGACAGCACCGAGTCCTTCACCATGCTGCTCATCCCCGACAGCTCCAGGATTGATGCCGGAAAATATGAGCTTACCCTGGAGAACTCGGCTGGAAAGAAGAGCGCCGATATCAACGTCAGAGTTCTGGACTCCCCTGGACCTCCGATAAATCTCAAGCCAATCAAGATTGATAAAGAGAGCATTACTATTCAGTGGGAGATGCCTCTTATTGATGGTGGAGCCAAAATCACCAACTACATCGTTGAGAAGAGAGAATCAACACGCAAGGCCTATGCTACTGTTGTCACAAAATGCCCGACCACCTCAGTAAAGATTGAAGATCTGGGTGAGGGATGTGAGTACTACTTCAGAGTGTCTGCAGAGAACGAGTACGGTATTGGTGATGCGGTGGAAACTTCTGATCCAATCCGCGCGTCCCAGACCCCAACTGCTCCAGAGAGTATTATTCCTACTGACATCACTAAAACCTCAGTCAGTCTGGCCTGGACGAAGCCAAGACACGATGGTGGAAGCAAAGTCACTGGATACGTACTTGAGGCTCAGAAGAAGGGAACCGATCAATGGTCCCATGTGAACACAGTGAAGACTATGGATTTCACCGTGAAGAACCTCAATGAAAATGAAGAGTATGTCTTCCGTGTCATGGCTGTCAATCATTCTGGCAGAAGTGCTCCAAAGGAGAGTAAGCCTATTGTCATTAAAGAGTCCACTTCCCTGCCTGAGTTTGACCTGCGTGGCGTGTGCCAGAAGACCATCATTGCCAAGGCAGGAGACAACATCAAGGTTGAGATTCCAGTCATGGGACGTCCCAGACCTACGGTCTCCTGGCTGAAGGACGGTGGAGCTTTTAAAGCCACTCAGAGAACTAATGTGGAATCAACTGCTGCTACAGCTATTCTGACCATTAATGAATGCACAAGAGCTGATAGTGGCACATACACCATGACAGGAAAGAACATTGTGGGCTCTGTGTCTGACAACATCTTTGTTAAAGTTCATGACATCCCTGGGCCTCCCAAGGGACCCATTAAAATAGTCGAGATAACCCGTACCTACTGTGTCTTTGCCTGGGACACTCCTGACAATGACGGCGGAGTTCCCATCAACAACTACGTGGTTGAAATCAGGAACACAAATTCTCAGACATGGAATGAACTGTCTTCCACTGTCATCCGCACCATGTTCAAGGCTGTTCGTCTCACCACTGGATCAGAATATCAGTTCAGAGTGAAAGCCAAGAACAGATATGGTGCCGGCGCTCCCATCACGTCAGAGAGTGTTGTGGCTGCTTATCCTTTCAAGGTTCCCGGACCCCCTGGCACTCCTAAGGTTGTTGCTTTCACTAAAGAAACAATGACAATTGGCTGGAACGAGCCTGTGTCCGATGGTGGAAACGAGATCATTGGATATCACGTAGAGAGGAAGGAGAGGAGCAGCATCATGTGGCAGAAGGTTAGCAAGACTATAGTGAAAGGCAACCTCTTCAAATCAACTAACCTTGAGGCTGGGGTGGCCTATGAGTTCCGTGTCTTTGCTGAGAACATGGCTGGAATCGGTAAGCCCAGCAAGGCGTCAGAAGCCATGTTTGCCCTGGACCCTGTGGACCCGCCGGGCCAGCCTGAGCCTCTTTATGTCAACAAGAACGTCATCACCATTCAGTGGACCAAGCCTGAATATGATGGTGGCTTCAAGATCACCGGCTACACTGTGGAGAAAAGAGACCTGCCTGCTGGTCGCTGGACCAGAGCGAACTTCACCAACATCATCGAGACGACCTTCATGGTGAGCGGACTGACTCAGGATGCAGCCTATGAGTTCCGTGTCTTTGCGAGGAACTCTGCTGGCGCAGTGAGCATTCCTTCTGAGCCATCAGATCCAATCACTTGCAAAGATGACATTGTTGAGCCACGTATCATGGTTGATGCAATCTTCAAGGATGTTGTTCTACTGAAAGCAGGGGAGAATTTCAAGCTTGAAGCCGACATTGCAGGTCAACCAATTCCATCCATGGCGTGGACCAAGAATGGAAAAGAGATTGAGAACACAATGAAACGAGATGTTAAGTTTACTGACCTGACAACTACCTTGGTCAACAAGGATTCTGTTAGAGCAGATGGAGGTGAATTTGTTTTGACTGCCACTAATGTTGGTGGATTTGCTAAACACATTTTCAATGTCAAAGTGCTGGACAGACCTGGGCCACCAGGGGGACCACTTGTGGTGTCTGATGTGACAGCTGACAACTGCATCCTGACCTGGACTCCACCAGCAGATGATGGCGGAGCCAAGATCGAAGCTTACATCATTGAGAAACGTGAATCAACCAGACTGGTATGGACCAATGTGGTGTCCGACCTTTGTCTCACACAGTTTAAGGTCACCAAACTACTTAAAGGAAATGAATACATCTTCAGAGTGATGGCAGTCAATAAATATGGAGTTGGAGAGCCCCTTGATTCAGAGCCAACTTTGGCTGACAACCCATACATACCACCAGACGCACCGCAGAACCCTGAGGTCACCGCTATCACGAGAGATTCAATGGTTATTATGTGGCAGGCTCCTCAGAGCGATGGAGGTAGCCCTGTTACCAACTACAACATTGAGAGGAAGGATAAAATTGGGCTACGGTGGGTCAAATGCAACAAGAAGAAGGTCAAGGAACTGCAGTTCAAAGCAACAGGCCTTGTCGTAGGACATGAATATGAGTTCAGAATCATTGCTGAGAATGCTGCTGGATTGAGTGCTCCAAGTGTGGCTAGTCCGTTTTATAAGGCTACGGATACCCTGTACCAGCCTGGGCCCCCATGCAACCCCAGAACTCTTGACACCACAAAGTCCTCTATCACTGTTGCTTGGAACAAGCCTGTTTATGACGGTGGCTCTGATATCACTGGCTACATTGTGGAAACCTGTGAACCATCAGAGAAGGAGGAAGATGAGGAATGGACCATTGTTACTCCAAAAGGAGGACTTCTGGCCACCTCCTTCACCATTATTAATCTGAAGGAAAACCAGGAATACAAGATTAACATCTCTGCTTTGAATAGTGAGGGCATTGGAGAGGCAGCTTCAGTCCCAGAGAATCCAAAGGCTGAGGATAGGCTCCTCCCACCTGAGCTGGACTTGGACGCTGAGCTCCGCAAGCTGGTGAACCTCAGAGCGTGCTGCTCACTGAGACTCTTTGTTCCCATAAGAGGTCGGCCAGCACCTGAGGCCAAGTGGACCAAAGAAGATGGTGAACCTGTTGAGAGGGCCACTATTGAGAGCACAACATCCTACACTTTACTTGTAATTGAAAATGTAAACCGATTTGACAGTGGAAAATACAACCTCACAGTGGAGAATAGCTCTGGATCAAAAACAGTCCAAGTCCAAGTGAGGGTGCTTGATACACCAAGTGCACCACAGAATCTTAAAATCGTTGGTGTAACGAAGGAATCTGTCTCACTCATCTGGGATCCTCCAGTAAATGACGGAGGAGTGAAGATTAAGAACTACATTGTTGAAAAACGAGAATCCACAAGAAAAGCCTATGCTACAGTCAACGCTAACTGCCATCACACCACCTTCACAGTCGACCTGCTACACGAAGGATGCAACTACTACTTCAGAGTTTTGGCTGAGAATGAATATGGCATTGGGTTTCCCATTGAAACAGGAGAGTCAGTCAAAGTGTCAGAGAAACCACAGCCTCCAGGCAAAATCACTCTGAAGGATGTGACCAAGAACAGCGTCACTCTGTCCTGGGAGAAGCCAGAGCATGATGGAGGCAGCAGAGTGGGTTGTTATGTTGTTGAGATCCAGCCTAAAGGGGTTGATAAGTGGAGCCAATCTGTGATAGTCAAAGAGACTGAGGCCACCATCAGTGGACTGAATGCAGGGGAGGAATACATGTTCAGGGTATCAGCTAGAAATGAGAAGGGAACCAGTGACCCACGTCATATCGGTGTGCCTGTGATCGTCAAGGATCTTGTAATTGCTCCGGTTGCCAAGCTCTTGTTCAACACATTCAGTGTGCTGGCAGGTGAAGACCTAACAGTGGAAATACCATATGTTGCCCGTCCTAAAGCAGCCGTGTCCTGGCTGAAAGATGGCCAGCCTCTGAAGAGAACAACCAGAGTTAACTTTGCTGCCACAGATAAAATGCTGAACCTCAACATTAAGGAGGCTGCTAGAGATGATGTCGGCCATTACCTCATTACTCTCAGCAACACAGCTGGAGAGACAACTGCAGACATTGGTATTGTTGTTCTTGACAAACCAGGTCAGCCAGGTGGCCCACTTAAGGTAGAGGATGTTACAGCAGACTCTGTAACCATCTCCTGGAATCCACCAGAATACGATGGTGGCTGTACAATCAACAACTACATTGTGGAAAAGAGAGACACATCAACGACTAACTGGATGGTTGTATCACCTAACCTAGCAAGGACTAAGATCAAGGCCAGCCGATTGAAGACAGGTTCTGAGTATCAGTTTAGGATCACAGCAGAGAACAGATATGGAAAGGGTCCAGTTCTGGTCTCAGAGTGTGTCGTGGCCCAGTACCCATACAAGCTCCCCGGACCTCCAGGAACACCTTCCATTGCTTCCTCAACTAAGGACAGCATGGTCGTCATCTGGAACGAGCCTGTGAATGATGGTGGAAGTACTATCTTGGGATACCATCTTGAACGCAAAGAAAGAAATAGCATAATGTGGGTGAAACTGAACAAGTCTATTATCGCTGACCAAACCTTCAAGACCATTGGTCTAGAAGCAGGAATGGAATATGAGTACCGTGTTTACGCTGAGAACATTGTTGGAATAGGCAAAGTGAGCAAATTGTCGGAGGGAGTTATTGCTAGAGATCCTTGTGATCCTCCCGGCACACCTGAGGCAACTCATATCACGAATGAGTCTGTGACTATTGTTTGGTCGAAGCCAGAGTACGATGGTGGTGCCAAAGTTACAGGTTATGTAGTGGAGAAGAAGGACCTGCCAGAGGGCCGCTGGCTCAAGGCTAATTTCACAAACGTCATCGAGACAGAATACGTTGCAACAGGCCTCGTGGAGAACCAGCAGTATGAGTTCCGTGTAATTGCTAGAAACGCTGCCGGAGTGTTCAGCAGTGCCAGCTACAGCACAGGCCCTATCACTGCCAAGAATGAGATTGAGCCTCCAAGCATCAGCATAGACCCAGGATACACACAGACACTCGTGGTCAATGCTGGAGATACCTTCAAGATTGATGCTGATGTTCATGGCAAACCAGAGCCTTCTATCCTTTGGATGAAGGGAGAGCAGGAGCTGGGAAATACGATTCACAGGGAGATCAAGAACACAGCCACACAAGCCTGCATTCATGTGAAGGAAGCAAAGCTTGAGGATGGGGGCCAATACATATTGCTGTTGAGGAATTCAGGAGGGGAGAAAGCCGTCACAGTGGACGTGGTCATCCTGGATAAACCCGGACAGCTTCAGAGCCTGGTGGTCACAGGAATCACAAAAGACTCATGCTGCCTTTCCTGGAAAGCACCACTACAAGATGGTGGCAGCAAAATATCCCACTACATTGTGGAAAGGAGAGAGACAAGCAGGCTGGTCTGGACTGTTGTTGAACAGAAGGTGGAAAATATTTGCCTTAAGGTTAAAAAGCTCCTTGAAGGAAATGAATACATCTTCAGAGTACGTGCTGTCAATCAGTTTGGAGTAGGGGCAGCTCTTGAGTCTAGTGCTGTGATGATTAAAGACCCCTATGTTCCACCCACATCACCCAAGAGCCTGGAAATTTCTGAAATTATGAAGGATTCAATGGTGCTCACCTGGGAAGCCCCCTCTGAAGACGGAGGTAGTCCTATCACCGGATACATCATTGAGAAACATGACAAGGAGGGGGTCAGGTGGACCAGATGCAACAGAAAGACGGTCACAGACTTGACATACAAGATCACCAGACTAATGGAGAGACACAATTATGAATTCAGAGTTGTAGCTGAGAATGCAATTGGTGTTGGTGAGCCAAGCTCACCAACTGTCTTCTACAAAGCTCTGGATCCTATCTTCAGGCCTGGCCCGCCACATCACCCTAAGGTTACTGACACCACCAAGTCATCTGTGTTCCTCTCATGGGCCAAGCCTATCGATGATGGTGGCTGTGAGATTCAGGGATACATTGTTGAGTGCTGCACTACCACAGAGACACCCGAGGTTCCAGCTGAAGATCAATTGTCTACAGAAAAAGCTGCTGAGGAATGGACCATGTGCACACCACCATCTGGCATCAAAAAGACCAAGTTCGAAGTTGCAAATCTGAAGGAAAATCAAGCCTACAAGTTAAGAGTCTGTGCCATCAACAAAGTTGGTGTTGGGGAGCATGCCGATGTGTCTGGGGCCATTATTGCCAAAGACAAGATTGAAGAACCCGACCTAGATATAGATCCAGAGCTCAGGAAGATTGTAAGCATCAAGGCTGGGGCTTCCCTCCGCCTGTTCATCCCCATCAGGGGAAGGCCCACCCCCACTATCAAATGGGACAAAGATGAAGCTGCACTGAAGGAGACCGCTCAGGTCGAGGTGACAAGCAGTTACACATCCCTTGTTATTGACAAAATGAGCAGGTATGACAGTGGCAAATACACAGTGACAGCAGAAAACACCAGCGGAACTAAATCTGCATTTGTTGTTGTTCGTGTTCTTGATACGCCAAGTGCACCTCTCAATTTGAAAGTCAAGGAAATTACGAACCAATCAGTAACACTGGCATGGGAACCGCCTCTTCTGGATGGTGGAGCCAAGATCAAAAACTACATTGTTGAGAAGAGGGAGAGCACACGCAAAACATACGCTGCAGTGAAAACAAACTGTCATGAACTGTCTTGGAAGATTGAGCCACTGCAGGAGGGCTGCAGTTACTATTTCAGAGTCCTTGCTGAGAATGCACATGGTGTAGGATTGCCTGCAGCAACTGTTGATCCTCTCAAAGTATCTGAAGTCCCTCAGGCTCCTAAGAACCTGATAGTCACAGACCAAACCAAAACCAGCATCTCTCTGGCCTGGGAGAAACCTGAGTATGATGGTGGCAGCAGAGTTCTACAATACTTGCTTGAGATGCAAGTAAAGGGTCAGGAGAAATGGTCTGGTGTAAACACATTTAAGACAATGGAAGCCACTGTTTCTAATCTGAACCAAGGAGAAGAGTATCTATTTAGAGTTACAGCTATTAATGACAAGGGGAAGAGCGATCCCAAGGTTCTGGCCAGCCCAGTAGCAGCCAAGGACTTGGTGTATGAGCCCGATATTAGGCCAGTGTTCAGCAGCTACAGTGTCAAATTAGGGAAAGACTTTAGCGTTGACATTCCCATCTTTGGCCGTCCAAAACCAGTTGTGACTTGGTCTAAAGATGGTGGCCCTCTTAAGTTCACCACCAGAGTCAACATAACCAACACATTGAAAAGCACAAATCTGAGCATCAAGGAGGCAGTAGGAGATGATGGTGGAATGTACAGCATCAACGCTGCTAACTCTGCAGGAAAGAAGGACACAACCGTGGAAATTATTGTTCTTGATAAGCCCGGCCCCCCATCTGGCCCTGTGAGATTTGATGAAATCACAACACAAAGTGTTACTATTTCCTGGGACCCTCCGAAGCATAATGGTGGCTCCCAAATCTCCAACTACATTGTCCAAAAGAGAGACACTACTTCAACAACATGGGAGAACGTTAGCATCAACTATGCAAGAACCACAATCAAAGTGCCAAGGCTGAAGACAGGAGCTGAATATCAGTTCAAGATCATTGCTCAGAACCGCTATGGCAAGAGTTATGGTCTTGACTCTCATGCTGTCGTTGCCCAATATCCATACAGGGAACCAGGCCCACCAGGTACTCCTTCAATTTCCTCTCTCTCCAAGGACTTCCAGGTGGTTGAGTGGCACGAGCCTGTCTCTGATGGAGGCAGCCCTGTACTTGGCTACCATCTTGAAAGAAAAGAAAGAAATAGTATCATGTGGGTCAAGATCAACAAGACTCTGATTCATGACACGTCATTCAAGAGTCACCCCCTGGAGGAAGCTGTTGAATATGAATACAGGGTGTCTGCAGAGAACATCGTGGGCATCGGCAGGTGCAGCAAGATCTCAGAAGGCTGTGTCGCCCGTGATCCCTGTGATCCTCCTGGCACCCCAGAGGCCATCCATGTGACCAAAGACACCATTGTCATCCAGTGGACCAAACCTGAGTATGACGGAGGTAGCACCATTACTGGCTACACTGTGGAGAAACGGGACCTGCCAGAAGGCCGCTGGATAAGAGCAAACTTCACTAATATCATTGAAACAAAATTCACTGTTACTGGCCTGACTGAAAATGCACAATACGACTTTAGAGTCATTGCTAAGAACGCAGTTGGCACTATCAGCAAGCCATCTTACAACAGCGGACCAATAATTGCAAGTAATGACTTGGAGGCACCTAAATTCTCTATTGACCCTGCATTTACTAAGACAATCATCATTAATGCAGGAGAAACATTCAAGATGGATGCGGATGTCCATGGGAAGCCACTTCCCACAATCCAGTGGATTAAGGAAGAGAAGCCAGTTGAGAATACACTGAGGTTGGAGATCAAAAACTCAGATAACCATGCCATGATAACTATCAAGGATTCTGTCAGGGTTGACGGCGGACTTTACACTCTCCAATTGACAAATGTTGCTGGCACTGAGAATGTTCAGTTCAATGTTGTAGTCCTCGACAGACCAAGCCCATGCGAAGGACCTCTCTGTGTAACTGGAGTGGCTGAAGATCGATGCACGTTGGCATGGCGGGCCCCTCTTCATGATGGAGGAAGTACGATTAATCGCTACATCATTGAGAGGAGAGAGACTAGCCGTCTTGCTTGGACTGTTGTCACCAACAGCTGTGACACCATCTATTTCAAGGTCACCAAGTTACTGGAAGGCAATGAATACATGTTCCGTGTCATGGCTGCCAACAGTTATGGAGTCAGTGATTCACTGGAATCTGCGGCCGTTGTGATGAAAACACCTTTCGTTCCACCTGGTCCTCCTCATGTCGAGGATGTGTCTCACTTCGCCCACGATGGAATGACAATCACCTGGTCTGCTCCCGAGAGTGACGGTGGAAGTGAGGTCACTAACTACATCATTGAAAAGAAGGACAGGACTGGAATCCGATGGATGAGATGCAACAGACAGAAGGTGACTGACCTCTCCTTCAGAGTGACCGGTCTCACCACTGACCATCAGTATGAGTTCAGAGTAGCTGCTGAGAACGTGGCTGGGTTGGGCGTACCAAGCATGCCAACCTCCAGCTACAAGGCCTGTGATCCCAAGTACAAGCCCGGTGCACCAGTGTATGTGAATTTGATCGACTCCACCAAGAGCTCCCTCACAGTTTCATGGGGCAAGCCTCTGAGTGACGGAGGCTCTGCCATCCAGGGATATGTCGTAGAGGTCTGTAAGGCTGAGGAGGAGGAGTGGACCATGGTTACCCCCCCTACTGGCCTACGTGTCAACAAATTTGAAATCTCCAAACTCACTGAGGGAAAAGAATACAAGATCCAAGTGTGTGCTTTGAACAAGCTTGGAGTGGGGGAACCAACAGCTATCTCAGGAACAGCTAAGCCAGAGGAGAGGGTAGATCCACCACAGATACACCTAGACTCTGAGCTAAGGAAAGGAATCACTTTGAAGGCAGGTGGGTCTGTTAGGATCAACATCCCCTTCAAGGGAAGGCCAACACCTGAAATCAAGTGGACTAAAGATGAGGGGGAACTGACAGAAAAGGCAGTTGTTGAGAAGGCCCTCAACTATACCCAGCTGTCTATTGACTCATGTGACAGAAGCGACTCAGGAAAATACATCCTTTCCCTGACTAACAGCAGTGGTACTGTGTCCGAGCATGTGTCTGTTAAGGTCCTGGATGCACCTGGTGCCCCTCTGAAACTTCAAGTAACAGAAATCAAGAAAGACTCTGTCACCCTTGTCTGGGAAGCACCACTCATTGATGGAGGCGCTAAAATCAAGAACTATGTCATTGACAAACGTGAATCAACCAGGAAAGCATATGCCAACGTCTCCACAAAATGCTCCAAGACAACATTCAAGGTTGAAAACCTCATTGAGGGTGCTTTGTACTATTTCAGAGTAATGGCTGAGAATATGTATGGCGTTGGTCAGGCTATTGAAACCAAGACAGCCTCCAAGGCTTCTGAAGTCCCACAGCCTGTTGGAAAAGTATTCCTCACTGATGTCACAAAGGTCAGTGCATCCCTGGCCTGGGAGAAACCTGAACATGATGGTGGCAGCAGGATTGCTGGCTACCTGATTGAGATGCAGCCCAAGGGCACAGACAAGTGGGGCGTTGCAACCAGCACAAAGACCTGCGAAGGCACAGTCACAGGTCTTACTTCTGGGACAGAGTATTTGTTCCGTATTGTTGCTCACAATGAGAAGGGAAAGAGTGAGCCTAAGCCACTTGCTGCACCTGTAATCGCCAGTGACATGACTATTGAACCCAGTGTTAAGATGCAATTCAGCACTTACAGTGTATTGGCTGGTAAGGATCTAAGGATCGATTTCCCAGTGCTCGGCAGACCCAAACCTAGAGTCAGCTGGGCCAAGGATGGCCAATCTCTGAATGTAACTTCTAGAGTCAATGTGGTTAACACTATGACAACAACTGGACTTCAAATCACTGAAGCTTGCAAGGAGGACTATGGGAAATATTCCATCACAGCAGTTAACCCAGCTGGAACATTCACTGAGGAGGTTGGCATCATTATTCTGGACAAACCTGGCCGACCAACTGGTCCAATTAAAGTGATTGAAGTGAGCAACACCTTTGTCCACCTTTCCTGGGATGCTCCAGAGTACACTGGTGGATGCCAGGTCAAGAACTACATAGTTGAAAAGAGAGACACTACCACAACTACCTGGCAGACAGTCACGACCCAGCTCGCCAGAACTGCTGTCAAGATCACCAAATTAAAGACTGGGGCTGAATACCAGTTCAGAATCATTGCTGAAAACAGGTATGGAAAGGGCATGTCTCTTGACTCTAAGGCCATCGTCATCCAGTATCCTTACAAAGTCCCTGGGCCTCCAGGAACTCCATATGTGAAGTCTGCAACAAAGGAGATGATGATCATTGAATGGAATGTGCCTGTTAATGATGGTGGTAGTTCAGTTACTGGGTACCATCTGGAGAGTAAGGAGAGAAGCAGTATTCTATGGAACAAGCTCAACAAGACCCTCATCAATGATACTGAATTTAAGATCTGCAACCTGGAAGAAGGTATTGGATATGAATTCAGGGTGTATGCTGAGAACATTGTGGGTGTTGGCAGATGTAGCAAAGTGTCGGACTCCTTTGTGGCCCGTGACCCTTGTGATCCTCCTGGCGCCCCTGAGGCTGTAAAGATCTCCAAGAAAGTCATTAAGATCCAGTGGACCAAGCCACAATATGATGGTGGGAGTAAAATAAATGGATACATTGTGGAGATGAAGGAGCTAGCTTCCGCTGAGGCACGTTGGATCAGAGCTAACTTCACCAACGTAATTGAGACTGAATACACTACCACTGGACTCACAGAGAATGAACAGTATGAGTTCAGAGTCATTGCCAAGAATGCATCTGGTGTGTTTAGCAGCCCCTCAGACAGCTCTGGACCTATCACTGCTACTGATGAGATTGAACCACCAAGGGCCTCTATGGATCCGAAATACAAGGATGTCATTGTTATCAATGCTGGAGAGAATCTTCTCCTTGATGCAGATATACATGGCAAGCCACCCCCTGAAGCCCAGTGGCTGAAGGAGGGCAAGGTGATGGACAAAGCGCTCCGCATTGAAGTTAGGAACACACAGAAACATGCTGCGATGGTGATTAAAGATGTCACCAAGCTGGATAGTGGCAACTATGACCTCAGCCTACAGAACTTGGGTGGTGTGAAGACCTTCCCCATCACTGTAAAGGTTCTAGATAAACCTGGCCCTCCCGTTGGACCCATCAAAGTGACTGGAGTCATGGCTGACAGGTGTATCCTTTCCTGGTCAGAGCCGGCTCTGGATGGTGGAGCGAACATCACACATTACATCCTAGAGAAGAGAGAGACCAGCAGGCTGTCTTGGACAGTGGCTGCCCCAAGCATTAAGGCTCTCTACTATAAAATGGTTAACTTGATGGCTGGAAATGAATACCTTTTCAGAGTCAGGGCAGTGAACAAATATGGTGTTGGTGATTACTTGGAGACGGAACCTATTGTTGTACGTAACCCATACACGCCCCCAAGTGCTCCTGGAGGTCCTGAAGCAAGTCAGATCACAAAGGACTCCATAGTTCTCTCCTGGACTGCACCAGAACACAGTGGTGGTATTGACATTGATTGCTATCACCTTGAGAAGCGTGACAAGGATGGAGTGAGGTGGACCAAATGCAACAGGCAGAAGCTCACCGAAACACACTTCAAAGTGACAGGACTTATGACAGATCACTTCTACGAGTTCCGTGTTGCTGCCGAGAACGAGGCGGGGATGGGAGAACTGAGTGAGCTCTCGCTGTTGTACAGGGCATGCGATGCCACCACGCCACCTGGACCTCCCCACCACCCTAAGGTGACAGACTTCACCAAGTCATCGGTGTCTCTTTCCTGGGGCAAACCGCAGTCTGATGGTGGAGCTTACATCAAGGGTTACATCGTGGAGATGAGGGAGTACACACCAGAGCCTGAGGCGGAGGAGGCTGAAGTGGCCCCGGCAGTGGAAACAGCAGTTGAAAAGGAATGGAGCATGTGCACTCCTCCTGCTGGAATCCAGGCAACTAAACTCACTGTTAGAGATCTAAAAGAAGGTGGAGAATTCCAGTTCCGTGTTTGCGCTATCAACTCTGAGGGAGTGGGAGAGGCTGCTAATGTGAGTGGCTCTGTTGTCACCACAGAGAAAGTGGAGGCTCCAGAAATCGAACTACATGCTGACCTCAGAAAGGTGGTGTCTGTCCGCGCTGGTGGAACCCTGCGTCTGTTTGTCACGATCAGAGGAAGGCCAGAACCTGCTGTCAAATGGGAGAAAGTGGAAGGCAGTCTGACTGACCGTGCTATCATTGAGGCAACCAGCTCATACACGATGCTTGTTATTGACAATGTAAATCGCTTTGACAGTGGTAAATATTCTCTAACCTTGGAGAACAATAGTGGAACCAAATCTGCCGTTGTTGCCGTCAGAATTCTTGACACACCTAGTGCTCCACAGACGTTCATCATCAAGGAGCTCAAAAAGAATTCAGTGACTCTTTCCTGGGATACCCCACTTACCGATGGTGGCTCTAAAATCACAAACTACATCTTGGAGAAGAGGGAGTCTGTCAGAAAAGCCTACACCACTGTGACAAGCAACTGCACAGCCAACTCCTTCAAGGTCGAAGAGTTGCCTGAGGGAGGCATTTTCTACTTCCGTGTCTGCGCTGTTAACGAGTATGGCCAAGGACAGATGGTTGAAACTAAAGAAGTCAAGGTGTCTGAGGTGCCATTGCCTCCAAACAAAATCACCCTCACTGATGTCACAAAGACCAGTGTGTCACTTGCTTGGGAGAAGCCTGCCCATGATGGAGGGACCAAAGTTATGTGCTACAATGTTGAGTTTAAGCCTAAATCTGGTGATAAGTGGGGCACGGCATGCACAGTAAAAGTACTAGAAGCCACTATTCCTAATCTTACTCCTAATGAAATATATTCATTTAGAGTTGTTGCTATTAACGAGAAAGGAAAAAGCGAGCCTAAGGAACTAGGACTTCCTGTGACTGCCAAAGATATTGCTATTGAACCATTTGTTAACCTGTTGTTCACCACATACACCGTGAAGGCTGGAGAGGATCTGACTGTTGAGGTCCCAATAAGAGGAAGGCCTAAGCCTGTTGTTTCCTGGAAAAAGGATGGACTTCCTTTGAAGCAAACATCATCAGTAACCATCCTGAACAGTGCAACTGCATCCAAGATCATCATCAAGGAAGCAGGAAGAGAACATGTTGGCAAGTATGAGATCACACTGGCCAACACTGGTGGTACAGTCACTGCAAACATTGGAGTAATAGTTCTTGATAAGCCAGGACCACCCAAAGCTTTCAAGCTGGATGCCGTTACTTCAGACAGCATCACAGTCTCCTGGTCTTCACCAGATTATGACGGTGGCTGCTCTATCAGCAGTTACATTGTGGAGAAGAGGGATACAAACTCACAAGAATGGCAGCTGGTAGCAAGCAATGTTGCTAGAACTGCTTTTAAGGCTGGTCGTCTGACACACAGAGCAGAGTACCAGTTCCGCATCTATGCAGTCAACCGTTACGGAAAGAGTACGTATCTGGATTCTCCTGCAATCACCGCTCAGTATGACTCCAAACAACCTGGTCCTCCTTCTACTCCCATCGTAAAGCTGGCCACAAAGGCCTACATGCTGGTGACCTGGAATGAGCCTGTCAATGATGGAGGTAGCACAGTTCTGGGCTACCACCTGGAAAGGAAGGAGCGCACTAGCATCCTCTGGAACAAGATCAACAGAGGCATGATCAAAGACACAGAGTACAAGGTCTCCGGCATCGAGGAGGGGATGATGTATGAGTACAAAGTGTACGCTGAGAACATCGCTGGAATCGGTAAATCTAGTAAGGCCTGTGAAGCTGTAGCAGCTAGAGACCCATGTGATCCTCCAGGCACACCTGTTGTCACAGCAGTCACAAGAAAATCTGTTTCCCTGACTTGGACTAAGCCAGAGTATGACGGTGGAGCCAAGGTGTCTGGATACACTATTGAATCCAGAGACCTTCCTCAAGGTCGCTGGAGCAGATGCAACTTCACCAATGTGCCAGAGACCTACTATGACGTGACAGGCCTCACAGAAAACAGCCAGTATGACTTCCGTGTTATTGCCAAGAATGCAGCTGGATTATTTAGTGAGCCATCAGACAACACTGGCTCCATCACCGTCAAAGATGATGTTGATCCACCACGCATCATGATGGATGTGAAGTTCAGAGACACAGTTGTTGTGAAATCAGGAGAGACTTTGAAGATTAATGCTGATCTTGCTGGACGTCCTGCTCCTGTTGTGTCCTGGACCAAGGATGGTAAGGAGATTGAACTGAGAGCCCGTATCCAGATTATTTCAACAGAAACCAGCACCTCAGTCATCGTTAAGGATTGTATTCGAAGAGACTCTGGCCAGTATACCCTGACTCTGCAGAACATTGCTGGAACTGTCACAATGCCGGTTAACTGTGTGATTCTTGATAAGCCAGGGCCGTGTGCAGGTCCTCTGCAGATCACCGGTCTGACATCTGAGAAGTGTACTCTGTCATGGGGACCTCCTCAGGAGGCCGGCGGGGCAGAGATCACTCACTACGTCGTGGAGAAGCGGGAAACCAGCCGCTTGGCCTGGACACTCGTGAAAGGAGACCTTGTAAAAACATACCTTCAAGTCACAGGATTGCTCAAGGGCAATGAATATATCTTCAGGGTCTTGGCAGTCAATAAGCATGGGCTCGGAGAAGCCCTTCAAAGTGATGCAGTCAAGATAATAGATCCATTCACTGTCCCCTTGGCTCCTTACAGTGTTGAGGTCACCGCCGTAACTGGAGATTCAATGACCCTCACTTGGTCCAAGCCAGTCTCTGATGGCGGAAGCCCCATCAGCGGTTACGTTGTTGAGCGACTTGAGAAGACTGGCATGCGCTGGATCCGTGTGAACAGGGAACCAGTGTTCGAGTGCACCACAGTGGCAACAAAATTGCGCAAGGGCTTTGAGTATGATTTCAGAGTTTACGCTGAGAATGCTGCTGGCTTGAGTCTTCCAAGTCATGCCTCTGCTTCACAAAGAGCAGCAGATGCTCTGGTTGTTCCTTGTCGCCCCACCAAGCCAAAGACTGTGAACTCTACTAAGGACACTGTGACCATTGTCTGGAAACCACCAACAGCTGACGGTGGTGCGCCTGTCGTTGGATACAGAGTACAATACAGAGAGTTCATCCACAGACCACAGCCTGAGGTTGATGAGGATGAGGAAGACTATGAGGATGAGGAAGAAGAGCCTGAAACGCCAGAGGAGCTGGCAAGATGGATTGAAGCCATTCCTCTCACCAAAAGTCTTGAGTTCACCATCCCAGGGCTGAAAACAGATACCGAATATGAGTTCTGTGTTCTGGCTATAAATAAGGTTGGCGCAAGTGTTAGGAGCCTAATTTCAGATCCAGCCGTTGCAATGGACAGAAGTGCAGAGCCTTCATTTGATGCTGACCTTGATATGCGAAAGATGCTTGTCGTCAAGCATGGCATCGCATTTACTCTAAATGTACCATTCAAGGGAAAACCAGTACCATCTGTGGTGTGGGCCAGGGAGGGAGTCGATCTCAAGGTTAGGGGAACCATTGAATCAACAGAATCCAGCACTTCCCTAACCATTGAGAACTCAAGCAGAAATGACTCTGGAGAGTACTCTGTCACCATTGAATCTCCCCTGGGAACAGCAACTATGCCCATGGTGGTCAAAGTGCTGGACTCTCCTGGACCTCCGGTCAATGTGAAGGTAACAGCGGTGACCCGAGACTCTGCTAGCCTCATCTGGGAAGCTCCTGAGAACGACGGTGGTGACATCGTGAAGGCCTACCATGTTGAGAAGCGGGAGGCCAGCAAGAAGGCCTGGGTATCTGTGACCAGTAACTGCCATACCTTGGCCCACAAGGTAGAAGACCTGCAGGAAGGAGCCTTCTATTATTTCAGAGTCACTGGAGAAAATGAATATGGAGTGGGCGTTCCCCAGGAGGCCCAGAATGGCACAAAGATAACAGGTAAATGTGGGTTAATAATTAGTGATGCACCGATTGATCAGACACCGAACATTATAGGTATATACGTATACGCCTCTAGCACTTCATCAGTGATCGGCCGATCAACTTCAAATTTGCTGATACCAGGAGCCGATCACGTGACTCAAAAACACTGTGCACAAGACACGCCGCCATTATGTTCAGTCACTGAGACGATTAATGTTAGTCCTGCTTTAACATAATTCATCTTTAAATTGCCCAGACTCATAAAGGTAGGCTTCACTTAAAGAGCAAGAACCTGCGTTTTCAGGTGGATTTCAAACAAACGAGATTTACAAAAATGTTGGGCGTTTTGGGCCGAGAGTTCTATGAAGGAGGGGGGGCGTGTTATCCCCATAGTTACGACCCATGGCAAATATACTTTTCTAGTACTGTCGTTGTGTTTGAGTGTATTAGTGAGCGATGTTGTATATGAAATGCTTCACACACCGTGGTGTAATACTATAAGTGTCCGAGAAGCTTAACACTCTCTCGGACGTGGACATCAACATCAGACAGAGCTCAACACACTATATTTATCTATTTGAAACTTTGCATACTGGTTATTTATGTTGTTTAATATTTTAATTGACGTTTTGGCAAAATGATTCCTCCCAATGATACATTCATCAACTTGTTTACAACTTGTTTCCATGTGTGCAAAACTCCCTAAATAAACCCCAATAAATAATGATTGAAAAGTAAATGCTACCGTTGGTTGCCTGGGCTGGAGTTGTCCAACTGAAAGACAATTGTTCATCAAATATGTCACCATATTTTTAGTTTATTGACTTTTTAAAATCATTTCACATGAGCCCATGTGCAATGTGGTTGTATACTTGGGTAATTGGCCTATGCCACATCACAGTACAAATGTGTACAAATATTAACAAATAAATATTATTTATTCAAATATAATATATACAAATATAAGCATCTCCCATGTACACGCGTACGTCGCAGTATTTGGCTCCAGTCTTAACCAGTCCAAACTAAACTCTGTAGTGCTCTGCGTTTACATGCCGTCGCCTCTCTTCTTAAAGGCACATAACTCTTTTCCGTCGGCTCAATACATTCATCCTAACGATACCTGATCGGTGCATCTCTTTTAATAATTGATAAAAGTAACTAATATGAAGCGCTTGACTTAATATTTTTCATGTTTCATTTATTTTTGTTTACAGAGGTACCAAGTATTCCCTTGAAACTTGGAGTTGCAAATGTTACCAAGGACAGCGTCACAATTGCTTGGACCCGACCAGAGTACGATGGGGGTAGCAGGGTGGCTGGCTATCTCATTGAAGCCGTGGAGAAGGGACAGAGCAAGTGGGTTAAGTGTGCTACAGTAAAAACCTTGACCCACACCATCAAGAGCTTGAGGGAAGGTGCCGAGTACTTCTTCAGAGTGCGTGCTGAGAACCATGCCGGACTTAGCGAGCCCAAAGAGATGATTGTACCTGTTGTTGTCAAAGAAATACACGGTATGCACCCCTGGCTTATTTTCACACCTCCAATATGTGCTGTATGTATATTTTGTATGTGTTTAATCTAGAACCTTACTAACCATTTTTTGCCCTTCATTCAAACAGAGTCTCCTGAGTTTGATCTGAAGAACTACCCCAAGAACACTGTCTATGTAAGAGCAGGTGGCAACCTGACCTTTGAGATTCCTCTCAGAGGCAAGCCCATGCCTAAAGTGACCATGTCCAGGAACAATGTGCTTATCAAGGGCGCCAAGAGGCTACTGACTGAAGTCACCCCAGAGAGCCTCACAATCACCCTGAATGAGAGCACCACTAGTGACGCTGGGAGATATGAGGTCACTGCCTCTAATGTCGGAGGAACGACCAAGATCCCTATCATCTTTGTGGTGCTGGACCGCCCCGGACCTCCTGTTGGCCCAGTGGAGGTGGGAGAGATCGGAGAAAGTACGGTGTGTCTGAAATGGTCTCCTCCGGAATATGATGGAGGCAGCCCAGTCACACACTATATTGTTCTCCGACGTGAGACCAGTACTCCTAACTGGACAGAGGTCTCCACGAACATCGCCCGAAGTGCGGTCAAGGTGACGAAGCTAACCAAGGGAGAGGAGTATCAGTTCAGAATCAAGGCAGAGAATCGCTATGGAGTCAGCAACCACATTGACACTAAACCAATCACAGTCAAGCTTCCTTACAGTATGTATTCCTTTGGTTCTATATCTTGATTGTGTTTTCATCTTAATGGATTTAGTTCTGTGTACAATATTATTAATGCCACATTTTGTTGACTTTAGCCATCCCTGGCCCGCCATCCACCCCCTGGATCGGCTTTGTCTCAAGAGAGAACCTGCTGGTGTGCTGGAACGAGCCTGTGGTAGACGGTGGAAACCAGGTGTTTGGATACCACCTCCAGATGAAGGAACGAAGCAGCATCTTGTGGCAGAAGGTGAACAAGACGTCCATCCCAGCCAACCAGTGGAGAGTCTCCAATATCTGCCCTGGTCTCTTCTATGAGTTCAAGGTGGCTGCAGAGAACGCAGCTGGAATTGGCAAGATGAGCAAAACATCAGAGGAAGTCCTGGCTATCGATGCCTGTGGTAAGTGTTATTATTGTATAAATTATTATATTATTATCTAGTGAAATCATTAGTTTCAATATGTTTGGAAGCTTTAAGTTTGAAGTTAACGCTCTATTTTTCCTCAGAGCCCCCAGCCAACGTGCATGTGACAGAAGTCACCAAGAACTCCGTCTGCTTGGCCTGGCAGAGGCCACCTTACGACGGCGGCAGCAAGATCACCGGCTACAGCGTAGAAATGAGAGAAGGACCCAAAGCGCGATGGGTGAAGGCAAACTTCACTAACATCATTGACATGGGCTACAATGTTTCTGGTCTCACCCAAGATGAGTCCTACGAGTTCAGAGTCTATGCCAAGAATGCTGTCGGCTCAGTGAGCAACCCCTCTCTCACCGCTGGCCCAGTCACCTGTGTTGATTCATGTGGTAGGTGGCAACTTGCATGCATGATTAATATTCTGTATGTGGATATTTTCAACTTCTTTACTAAAATCTATCTATTATATCTCAGGTGCTCCAGCGATTGACCTTCCCCCAGAATACCTGGATGTCGTCCAATACAAGGCTGGAGTTGCCGTGAAACTCAGGGTGGGAATCATTGCCAATCCTCTGCCCACGATCGAGTGGCTAAAGGATGGGAAGGAGTTGGTGTCCTCCTCCATACTGTCTGTTGAGAGCACAACAGATTTCTCTGGTGTGCTCATCAAGGACGCCTCTCGCTTCAACACCGGCACATACGAAATCAAGATCAAGAACGTTCTGGGTTCTGCATCTGCATCCATCAGGATTGAAATCCTTGGTAATTATTTAATCTACTAAATGTTTTACAATCATCTTTATATCTTGACAAATAATAATAACTAGAATGAAGTTAGTTTCTGAAGAAAATGCGTGTGAGAGCTGGCTGGCAGCTGTGAGATGCCACTGCTGCTGCCAGCAACAGCAATTGAGCTAGCTCTCATGGCACGGGTGAAAAGGAAGAACGAGCAGCTTAATATTCCTGGCCAGCCCCAGGTGCAACCACTTCTGCTAACGACCCACACATACCTGCAAACAGGAACACACGTACGCAGAGCCAGGGAGGAAAGGGGCGGGGTCTACTCACGTCCCACTGACTTCCATTATATATTTTAATACTTTAAACAATTCAATACAATCACTGAAAAAATTTAAGAATAACAAAAATAAATAGCGCAAATCTCCTGAATAAGATGTACATTTTGACGTTGAAACAAAGTTTCTGAGACAAACAGTACAGAAGTAGATTGATGCCAAAAAACAGCAATAACAACCAACAGCCAGCTCTCACACTCTCTACCTCCTACAGACAAGCCTGGTCCCCCAGCTGGGGAAATCACATTCAAATCGGTCACAGCCGACCGCATCATCCTGAGCTGGGAGGAGGTGCCCGAGGCTGACCAAGGAGGTTCCAAAGTGACCCACTACGTGGTGGAGAAGCGCGAGACCAGCAGAGTGGTTTGGTCCACGGTGTCTGACTGCTTGGAGCAGACCCATGTCAGTGTTTCAAAGCTGTTGAGAGGAAATGAGTATGTGTTCCGAGTGATGGGGGTCAGTAAGCTGGGAGTTGGAGAAGCTCTTGAGTCTGAGCCAGTCGTGGCTAAGAATGCCTTTGGTAAGTCTTTCAACAATACTTTACAACATTATTTACTACCGTGAATGAACCATGTTCAGTTGAATGTTTCACAACTAAAACTGCACTGTGTTTCTGCAGTGACTCCTGGGCAGCCACACACCCCTGAGGTGAACACCATTACCAAGACCACTATGGTTGTGGAATGGGACAAACCAGGTGTAGATGGAGGCATTGCCGTCACTGGCTACTACCTGGAGAGACGCGACAAGAAGAGCTTGCGCTGGATCCGAATTTACAAAGACCCAATCACTGACACCAAGCAGACCATCTACCATCTGACGGAGGGCAATGAGTACCAGTACCGCGTATGTGCCATCAACAAGGCGGGATTAGGGCCACTCTCTGAGGTCTCGGATTACTACAGGGCCGCAGATCCAGTTGGTAGGTCCAGAGAAATACTTTCGACGATGATGATGTGTGTTCTGTAGCTCCTCTACAAATCTAACTCTTACACCCCTATTTATTATACTACTACATCAGAATATCCAGATGAGCCTTGCAAGCTGAGGGTGGTGGACTCCACCAAGACATCCATCACCTTGGGCTGGTCCAAGCCTGAATGGGATGGAGGCAGCGAGGTCATCAGCTACATGGTGGAGAAGCTTGTGGAGGGAGAGGAAGAATGGGCCCTTATCACCTCCAAGGGAGAAGTTAAAACAACGGAATACACTGTCCATGACCTGAAACCAGACGTCAACTACTTCTTCAGAGTGTCTGCCGTCAACTGTGCTGGTCGTGGAGAGCCTCTGGAGATGACTGAGCCTGTGCAGGCCAAGGACATCCTGGGTATGAACTCACAATTCAATCAGAACAATACTGCTTTATTCATGATTTCTAAACTATACTCTGTACAACAGTATAGAAAAGTAATACTTCCATCACTGGAAGTATACTGGTTTATTAATGATGCCTACACTATATTATATACTACAGTATTGATTACATGAGTGCATGTGTGAGAAACTCATATGCTATATTTTCTGCAGAGGAGGCCAAGGTTGATCCAGATGTAGCCATGAGAACTCACTACATCGTCAAGGCAGGAAAGGATGTGGAGCTGTCTGTTCCCCTGAAAGGAAGACCTGCGCCCACAGCCTCCTGGAGCAAGGGAGAGGAGTGCATCAACAACGACCCCAAATATGAGTTCCACCACTCAGACACAACCTCAGTCCTTGTCATGCGTGAGGTGACTAGACTCGATACTGGAAAATACAATGTCAAGATTGAGAATGGGGTGGGAGAGCCCAAGACACTGACCCTCTCTGTAAAGGTCCAGGACACCCCTGCTCCATGTAGGAACCTGGTTCTGAAGGACGTGACTCGTGGGAAGGTGACACTCTGCTGGGAGACGCCCCTTCTGGATGGTGGAGCTGAAATCACCAACTACATCATTGAGAAGAGAGACTCCTCAAAGAGGGCATATTCTGCTGTCACCAACAAATGCACTGACACAACGTACACCATTGAAGACCTCTCTGAGAAAACATCTTTCTTCTTCCGCGTGTCAGCGGAGAATGAGAATGGCATTGGCGACCCATGTGACACTGCTGAGCCAGTGAAGGCTACAGAGGTACCAGGACCAGTCAAGGAAGTAGCCATGAAGGATTCATCCAAGACCTCCGTCACTCTCCAGTGGCTGAAACCGGATTATGATGGTGGTAGCATCATCTCTGATTATGTGATTGAGAAGAGGCTGAAGAGTGAGGAGGCATGGTCCCTGGGAGGAACGAGCAAGCAGTGTGAGTGTGAGGTGAAGAAACTGAAAGAACATGCAGATATCTTCTTCAGAGTTGCTGCCAGGAATGATAAGGGTCAAGGTGACTTTGTGGAGGTTGGGCCAATCAAGGTGATCGACTACATTATTACACCTGAGGCCTGTCTCGCAGACTACCCAGGAGGAACCTTTAGTGTTCGCCTGGGACACAATGTCCACATTGAGCTGCCCTACAAGGGCAAGCCGAGACCTAATACACTGTGGTTCAAGGACAGCCTGCCTCTGAAAGAGAGCGACCAGATCCGCTTCAAGAAAACTGAGAACAAAGCCACCCTAATGATCAAGAATGTAATGAAGGAGAATGAGGGCAAATACACATTAACCCTTGACAATAAGGTCAACAGGAAATCCTTCCACATCCATGTTATCACACTGGGACCACCGTCCAAGCCGATCGGACCGATCCTCTTGGATGAGGTAAGAGCCGAGAGCATCATGATCTCCTGGGAGGAACCCAATGACGACGGAGGTGGAGAAATCACTTGCTATAGTGTGGAAAAGCGGGACGCCACTCAGTCTGACTGGAAGATGGCCTGCTCCAGTGTGCAAGGCACACAGTTCAAGATCCCCAACCTGATCAAGGGCGCGCAGTACCAGTTCAGAGTGTGTGCTGAGAACAGGTACGGTCTGAGTGAGCCGCAGCTATCCCAGATGGTTATTGCTAAGCACCAGTTCAGGCCTCCAGGCCCACCAGGCATGCCCTTCGTGTACAACGTCACCAATGACGGCATGTCCATCCAATGGGAGGAGCCCATCTACGACGGCGGCACGCCCATCCAAGGTTTCCATGTGGAGAAGAGGGAGATGAACAGCATCATGTGGCAGAAGGTGAACACCATGCTGGTGACCAAGAGGGAGTACCGCATCCTGGGCCTGATTGAGGGCCTGCAGTACTCCTTCAGAGTCTACGCCAAGAATGACTCTGGATTCAGCAGGATGAGTGACGAGAGCAAGCCAACCATGGCTGTCTCTCCTGTTGGTGAGGACTTGTATACTCATGAGTTATGGCTGTTGTAAATGTCATATAACGTATCTTTGTCTGACAGGATAATATAATAATTAACTTGTTTTCCAGATCCACCTGGCCAGCCGGACTACACTGATGTGACTGGTGACTCTGTGAGCTTGAAGTGGGATGCTCCCAAACGAGACGGTGGCAGTAAAATCACTTCCTATAGCATTGAGAAACGGCAGGGCCAGGGTCGCTGGTTCAGGGCTAACCTGACAGAAGTTCATGACTGCCAGTACACAGTTACTGGCCTGGCTGTGAACGAGCGCTATGAGTTCAGAGTCATCGCAAGGAATGCAATTGGCGTTATCAGCCCACCTTCCAACTCCTCTGGCTTCATCGTGGTCAGAAGTGAAAATGGTGAGGGATTACTTCATAAAATGTTTGAACCCACGGAAAAGCTCAGTGATCAAAACTATATTACTTAAATAAATAAAAAGTCCACACAAAGTTTGCCAGGTCCAAAATGCCTTGAATATTGATTCCAAATTAACCTGTATTATTTTTCTCTTGTTAGCTGCACCAAACATTGAATTTGGTCCCGAGTACTTTGAAGGTTTAACAGTCAAGGCAGGAGACAAAATCCGACTGACGGTGACCATCACCGGCCGTCCTGTTCCCAAAGTGGTGTGGCACCGAGATGGAGTGGAGATAACCAAGAAGATCATGGATGTTATTAACATGGGTGGATCCAGCACACTGTTTGTCAGGGATGCTGATCGTACCCACAAGGGTCTCTACACTGTTGAGGCCACCAATGGCTCTGGAACCAAGAAGGAAACTATTAATGTCCAAGTCCAAGGTGCAGTATTAGTATTAGTTCCAGTACTAAATGGATTAAATGATAAATATTATATATACATACATAATATGAAGTATTAAATGAGCTTGTTCCTTTGTGTAGACACACCTGGGGAGCCGGTGGGACCCATCACCTTCAGCAGCATCTCGGAGGGCAGGTGCACCCTGTCCTGGAGCCCGCCAGAGAACGACGGCTGCTCCGAGGTTTCCCACTACCTCGTTGAGAAGCGTGAGACAGCCAAGATATCTTGGGCAATGGTTACTGATGAGTGCAAGGAATGCACCTTTAATGCCACCAAGCTGATCAAAACTAACGAGTACCAGTTCAGGGTTTCTGCTGTCAACAAGTTTGGAGTGGGAAGACCTCTGGACTCCACCCCTGTCATCGCTCAGCTGCAGTACAGTAAGTTGGATCTTACTAGCTAGGGTGGCTTTGCACCCCAGCAGTTTAGCATTTTTTTAAGCTGAACAAGACCTTCACAATGACTACGATTAGTAATAATAATAATAATAATATTAATATTAGTGTTAAGACTAAAAAGACATATAATAATAAGTACAAAGAATAAAGAGTGAGTATTTCCCCAGGCACTCCGGATGCCCCAGGCACTCCTGATGTGACCGAGGCGAGCGGAGACAGCATCACGCTGGCCTGGACGGCGCCAACATCTGACGGAGGAGATCCTATTCAGTACTACATCCTGGAGAAGCGGGAGAAGAAGACCACCCGCTTCTACAAAGTGATCACCAAGAAACCCATCACTGAAGTAGCCCACAAGGTGCTCCACCTCACTGAGGGAACGGAGTACGAGTTCCGCGTCACGGCCGTGAACGATGCCGGCGTGGGCTCTCCCAGCAATGTCTCCATGCCCATCATGGCAGCCGAGCCCAAGGACATCCCCTGTGCCCCGTCGGTGGTCTGCGTGTCTGACTCCAGCAACACAAGCATAAGCCTTGAATGGTCCCGGCCCGCAGACGATGGAGGCATGGAGGTCCTGGGCTACGTCATTGAGATGGTGAAGGGAGAAGAAGAGGAATGGAAGAGAGTGAACGAGGAGTTGGCGACACAAACCACCTACGTGGTGACTGGCCTGGAGACGGGATCTGAATACCGGTTCCGTGTTGCGGCGGTCAACCATGTGGGCCGGGGTGAGGTACAGGAGACCCCCGAGGCTGCTCAGGCCGTGGACAGACTCACGCCCCCACAGGTAGACATCGACGCCAGCTTTAAGCAGACGCACATCATCAAGGCTGGAGGCTCAGCATGTCTGGGAATCCACTTCAGAGGGAAGCCCATTCCCACAGCAAGCTGGACCAAGGAGGACGGGGAACTAGGTGTCCTGTCTGAGGTCTCTACTACAGAGGGCTACAGCTCACTGAGCATGGAAAACTGCAGCAGAAATGAATCAGGCAAATACAGCATTACACTTGAGAACCCCAGTGGTAGCAAGACTATTACCTACACTGTGAAGGTGATGGATACCCCTGGAGCTCCACAGACCCTGGCCCTCCAGGAGGTGGGCAGAGGATCTGTCACTCTGACCTGGGAGCCTCCCATTAACGACGGTGGAGCCCGCATCCATCACTACGTCGTAGAAAGACGTGAAGCCAGCCGCCGCACCTGGCAGCAGTCTGGTGGAAAATGCACCAAGCAGATCCTGAAGATCCAGGACCTGTTGGAAGGAGTTCCATACTTCTTCAGAGTCTCAGCTGAGAACCAACATGGCCTGGGAGAAGCCTTGGAGCTGACTGAGCCTGTCATTGCTACAGCAGAGCCTTCGTCTCCAAAGAGGCTGGACATCCTGGACACCACAGATTCCTCTGTGTCTCTGGGATGGCTGAAGCCAGAGCATGACGGCGGTAGCCGTATCCAGTGCTACATTGTTGAGGTGAAAGCCAAGGGTACAGATAAATGGATGGTGGTTGGAAACACAAAGAACCTCACATTCTCTGTGGAGAAGCTGAACAAAGGTGATGAGTATGACTTCCGCGTCAAGGCCAAGAACGAATCTGGCTCAAGCCAGCCGAAGGAGACTTTGGCCGCTGTTCTGGTCAAGGAGCCTCACATCGAACCTGCGGCTGATCTCAGTGAGATCATCAACCAGCTCATCACATGCAGGTCTGGAAAGACCTTCACCATTGATGTTCCTTTCAGTGGAAGACCTGCTCCTAAGGTGAGCTGGAAGCTGGAGGAGATGAGGCTGAAGAACTCAGACAGAGTCTCCATCACGGTCTCCAAGGATAGGACCAGCATCTCTGTTAAGGAGGCCATGAGAGGAGATGGAGGTAAATACTACCTGACCCTGGAGAACGTGGTAGGAACCAAGACCTTTGCTATTAATGTCAACGTTATTGGAAGACCAAGTCCTCCTGCCGGAACCATTGAGATCTCCTCCATCACTTCGGAGTCCTGTAAGCTTGACTGGGGTGCTCCAGACGATGATGGTGGAACTGACATCACCAACTACATTGTGGAGAAGCGTGAGTCTGGCTCCACTGCCTGGCAGCTCATCAACTCCAGCGTGAAGCGCACCTCCCTCCATGTTAGTCACCTGACCAAGTACATGCAGTACACCTTCCGGGTCTGCGCTGAAAACCGTTTCGGAGTCAGCAAGTCCACGGAATCTGAGACCATTGTTGCTGAGCATCCATTCAGTGAGTAATGCTTTTTATCTGGCCAGTGCCGTCACTGTTTGTTGCTTTATCACCCCCTGAATGTGTTGATGATCACATCATTGTTATTTATTCTTTGTGGAAAAAAACTGGATAAATGTTATATGTCAAACTAGTTACTAGGTTACTACAAATACAACCTTATAACCTTATATAAACATGATTTAAAACTCTTCCTCCAGCACCCCCAGGCCCGCCAACCAGGCCAAGCGTGTTTGGAGTCACGGCCAACAGCATGCACATCAAATGGGAAGAACCCTACAATGATGGAGGCAGCAAGGTGACTGGCTACTGGATCGAGAAGAAGGAGAGGAACATCATCCTCTGGGTTAGAGAAAACAAGATCCCCTGCTTTGAGTGTAACTACAAGGTGGAAGGACTGGTTGAAGGCCTGGAGTACCAGTTCAGGATCTCTGCCATGAACAGTGCTGGTCTCAGCAAAGCCAGCGAGGCGTCCAAGAGGGCCGTGGCTCAGAACCCCGTTGGTGAGCACCACCTTCACTGCAGAGCACCACCTTCACTGCAGAGCACCATGAAACCAAGCTGTGGTCGTCATGTTTGATCACATCCAACTAATCATCAAACAGGAAAAAAGATTATCTAATCTATCTATCTAATCTGATCTAATTAAGCCATGGTACAAGGACCTAGCCAGTAGCACTAATTAGAATGCAAGGATATTAAAGTCCATAATATAAAGTACATGATAAATAGTGTTGTCGCCTAGACCCATCTAGCAAGCCTGAAGTATCTCTCTAGTGCCTGTATAATGAGACTGTTGTGTTCTAGACCCATCAGGCAGGTCTGAAGTATCTCTCTAGTGCCTGTTTGATGAAAGCGTTGTGTTCAAGACCCACCAAGCACACCTGAAGTATCACTCTAGTGCCTGTATTATAAGAGCATTGTGTTGTGTTCTAGGCCCACCAAGCAAGCCTGAAGTCACCAACGTCACCAGGTCCACTGTGTCTCTCAAGTGGTCTTCTCCACTGAACGACGGCGGCAGTCCCATAGTGGGTTACATCATAGAGCGTAAAAACTACACCCTGACCGGGGAAGGTCGCTGGCTCAAGTGTAACTACACCAATGTGACTGATACCTTCTTCACGGTCACCGCCCTGGGAGAGGGAGAGCCTTACGAGTTCAGAGTCATCGCCAAGAACACCAACCAGGTGTTCAGCATGCCTTCAGAGTCTACTGGCTCTGTGCAGTGCAAGACTGACTTCGGTACGTTTTCCAACTTATCAACGCCACTGTTCCATCCATAATCTGATAGTAGACAAAGAGATTAATTTAGCTGTGCATCTTTTTATCAGATATTGTTATTATTGTAGAGAAAGTTAAACTAATTTCTAAACCTACCATTTCTATTGTGGACTGCAGAACCTCCAAAGGCCCAGCTGGACAGCAAGCTGCTGTCGGACACGGTGACAGTCCGAGCCGGTTCTGACCTGGTCCTGGATGCTGCTGTGGGCGGGCGGCCAGACCCCAAGGCCTGCTGGTCAAAGGGAACCAGAGATCTGGAGCTGTGTGAGAAGTACCACCTGCAGTACACCCCCACCAAAGCCATGGCAATCATCAAGTTCTGTGACAGGGATGACACCGGCCAGTACATCCTGACCGTCAGGAACGTCAGCGGAACCAGGACGGCTGAGGTCAATGTTAAGGTCCTCGGTGAGTGGAAACACAAGTCTTCAAGAGAAGAACTCACAGTGCACTTGAACATTGCACAGCATGTGACAGGTCCTCTCTCTTGTAGATACTCCTGGTGTCTGCAGCATGTGACAGGTCTTCTCTCTTGTAGATACTCCTGGTGTCTGCAGCATGTAACATGTCCTCTCTCTTGTAGATACTCCTGGTGTCTGCAGCATGTAACAGGTCCTCTCTCTTGTAGATACTCCTGGTGTCTGCAGCATGTGACAGGTCCTCTCTCTTGTAGATACTCCTGGTGTCTGCAGCATGTGACAGGTCCTCTCTCTTGTAGATACTCCTGGTGTCTGCAGCATGTAACAGGTCCTCTCTCTTGTAGATACTCCTGGTGTCTGCCAGGGCAGCATTGGGATCCACAGGATCACAGAGGAGTCCTGCACTTTAAGCTGGAACCCTCCTCTGGAGGACGGTGGCGACGATGTTTCTCACTACATCGTGGAGCGCCGCGACACCAACCGACTCAACTGGGTGGTGATGGATGATGAGTGCAAGGAGCTGAGGTGCAACATCACCAGACTGTTCAAGAACACAGAGTACCTGTTCAGAGTGCGAGGAGTCAACAAGTACGGCTCTGGAGTCTTGCTGCAGTCTGAACCCATGGTAGCCAGGAACACATTCAGTAAGTCACTTGGAAACCTTACCTAGTACAATGGGTTTTGGCATTGCAATAAAACATATGTTTATAGAGATAGAGCTCCAGCTAACTTCTGCCGACAAACCTTCCTCCTCCCCTAGCTGTGCCATCTCCTCCGGGAGCCCCAGAAATCCTGGTGTCCGGAAAGGACTTTGCCACCATCGAGTGGCTGAAGCCAGAGAGTGATGGGGGCAGCAAGATCCTCCACTACCTGGTGGAGAGGCGCGAGAAGAAGAGCGCCCGCTGGGTCAAGGTTAACCGAGACGGGACCCTGCTGGACAGCATGCTGAAGGTGTCGGGCCTGACCGAGGGAAACATCTACCAGTTCAGAGTGACCGCAATTAACAAGGCGGGAGAGAGTGAAGCCAGTGAGGTGTCACTGTATGTGATCTGCAGAGTGCCCACATGTAAGTCTTTACAGAAAACACAAGTGATACACTTCTGTAGATACATATGTTCTACATGTTATATGAATAACATGAACTATTAACTCCCATCTCCCTTAAGGCACCCCTGCTCCTCCTTCTATTCCACGCATCGTGGACACGCACGCCGACAGCATTAGCCTGGCTTGGTCGCGGCCAGTGGACGACGGAGGAGCTGACGTGATCGGCTACATCCTGGAGATGCAGGAGTCAGGAGCCGAGGAATGGACTAAGACCCACGAGAAGACCCTGAGGACCAGCGAGCACGTGGTGTCAGCTCTGTCCTCCAGCAAGAAGTACTGCTTCAGAGTAGCCGGCATCAACATCAATGGCACCGGAGACTTCAGTGAAGCCTGCATGGAGACAGAGCCGCTCGAGAGGATCGGTAGGTCACCTCACTCAGCAACACCAGGATTATTATAGTTATATTATTAATATTAATAATTATTATTAATTATTAATTAATTATTTAAGAAGATATTTGAACCTAAGATGTGTTCTCCCCTGTGCTGCAGAAACTCCTGACTTTGAGATGCATGATGACCTGAGGAAGACCATCTGCCTGCGTGCCGGTGGCTCCCTGCGCATGCCCATCACCGTGACCGGCCGCCCGGCTCCTGCCCTCACTTGGAGCAAGCCTGGCGTGGACCTGCATAACCGTGGCTTCATCGATGTCACCAGCACCTCCACCACGCTCATCATCGACAAGGTGCATCGCTACGATGCTGGCAAATACACCCTGGTGGCGGAGAACTCTGCTGGCAAACAGGAGGTCCACATCCTTGTGAAGATCTACGGTAAGATGGTGACAGACTTATCTGGGAATCTATAAAAACACAGATTACACTTGACTTTCTCTAAACAGAGTCAAGAGGTATCCTGAATGTTGTATTTGTTTTTCAGATACACCTGGGCCAACTGGACCAATCAAGATCAAGGAACTGACAAAGGAGTCTGCTACCATTTCGTGGGAGGCGTCCACAGTGGACGGAGGTGCACCGGTCAACAACTACATCATCGAGAGACGGGAAGCCTCCATGAGGGCCTACAAGACCGTCACCTCCAAGTGCAGCAAGACTTCCTACAAGATCGACGGTCTGATGGAGGGCATGCTGTACTACTTCAGAGTGCTGCCTGAGAACATCTACGGCGTGGGTGAGCCCTGTGAGACTCCAGATGTGGTCCTGGTGTGTGAGGTGCCTGAGCCTCCTCAAAAGCTGGAGATGATCGACGTCACCAAGACCTCGGTGACCCTGGGCTGGGAGAAGCCAGAGCACGATGGAGGCAGCAGGCTGACCAGCTACGCCATCGAAGCCTGCAAGTTCGGCACTGACAAATGGATGAAGGTGGCTACCATGAAGACCACCGACTTTGAGCACACCATCGAGAAGCTGAATGAGAACGAGCAATACCTGTTCAGAATCCGGGCGATCAACAGCAGAGGAGCCAGCGAGCCCAAGGAGATGGTCACTGCTGTCACGGTTCAGGAACAAAAAGGTAAGAACATCCTAACAAGTTCTGATTATATCATATGTAGTAAACAATACATGAGGTAAGATACTAACATGCTCTGATTATATCATATGTAATAAACAATACATGAGGTAAGATACTAACATGCTCTGATTATATCATATGTAATAAACAATACATGAGGTAAGATACTAACATGTTGTGATTATATCATATGTAATATAGAGGTAAGATCCTCACATTTTTAGAAAGGCATGGCAGTATGAGAAATATACAATAAACAATACATGACTCCATTATTACCTGTATTCTTTCTCCAGTGTTGCCCATCGTGGATCTGTCCAGCATTCCTCAGAAGATGGTGAACGTCCTGGCTGGGAAGACTCTGGATCTGGACCTGCCCATCGTGGGCAGACCTCCCCCAGTCTGCTCCTGGTACTTTGCTGATAACAAGATGAAGGGGTCAGAGCGCGTCAAGGTGAAGAGCACCGGGAAGTTCTCCAAGCTCACCGTGTCTGACACCACCATCGATGACTCCGGAGACTACACCCTGGAGGTCAAGAACATCACTGGGGTCACCACTGAGGTCATCAAGGTCATCGTGCTCTGTAAGAAACCACTTTGAACCTCCTTGGTTTGGATTAAATTCCATGGACATATCATTGATAGAACCTGAAATGTAATATCATGTTTCTTTGTGTTCTCCAGCCAAACCAGACGAGCCCAAAGGCCCCATCAGGTTTGAGGAGGTGGACGCCACCTCTGTGACCTGTAGCTGGGACCCCCCAGAGAGGGATGGAGGCGCCCCCGCCAGTGGATACATGGTGGAGCAGCGGGACGCCCACCGCCCCGGCTGGGTGCCTGTCTGTGACTCTGTCAGCAGACCCACCTTCAAGTTTGACAAGCTGATTGAGGGCAATGAGTACGTGTTCCGCGCGGCGGCCGTGAACCGATATGGTACCGGAGAGTTCCTGCAGTCCGACGTCGTCATGTGCAAGAGCCTGAACAGTAAGGATGATTCAAATAATACCATAATAACCACAGCTGCAACATAAGATACTTACCCAGTTTGTTTTGTTGATACAATCACATGTCATTTTTTGAAGGAGAGAATAACTTTTAACATTTAGCATCATTAGCGTTCAGCACCACAAGCTAATAATTATCATTATTATAAATGAAAGTAAATAGCGAATATTGATATTGATGAGACTGTGTCCTGATCTCCAGATGTGCCCGGACCTCCCGGTCGACCGACCGTCTTCGACGTGTCTCGTGACGGCATGACGGTGGCGTGGAACCCACCAGAGGAGGATGGCGGTCTGGAGGTCTCTGGATACATCATCGAGCGTAAAGAGGTCAGGGCAGACCGCTGGGTGCGTGCCAACAAGAACCCGGTCACCATGCAGAGGTACAGATCCACGGGACTGATCGAGGGGCTGGAGTACGAACACAGAATCACCGCCATCAACACCCGAGGGTTGAGCAAGCCCAGCCTGCTGTCCAAGCCCGCTGTGGCCACAGACCCCATCGGTGAGAGAGCACTACACCTTACTCACCTGTTTGGATAGCACATCGTCCCTTCTTTGTATAAAGTGATGTATATATAACAAATGGTTTCCTCTGTATTCCCCTGCAGACCCTCCTGGGTGCCCTCAGAACCCCAGGATCACAGACACCACCAAGTCATCGGTGTCACTGGCCTGGAGCGCTCCTGATGACGAGGGAGACGCCAGGGTGGATGGATACCTCATCGAGATGCAGAAAGTGGGAACTCTGGCTTGGACCAAGTGCAACACCACACCGTCCCTGATCTGTGAATACACCCTGACCCAGATGCCCCAAGGGGAGGAGTTTAAGTTCCGCGTCATGGCGTGCAATGCCGGCGGCTCTGGAGATCCAGCCGAGGTTCCTGGAACCATCAAAGTGACGGAGATGCTCGGTAAGGATTTCGCTCTTTAACTCAACATAATCACTTCCTATATTTAACATTGTTTATATAACATTACTAAATTCCTTGAATGGACCTTTAAACTCCAAAGTAACTAAACACTTCAACTTAACATATATAAGTATACTTATATAATATTATCAATATTATCATATTCTTTTAAGTAGTCAAACCTACTGATCCCGTGATGCCCAGTTGAATGTCCAACACGGGGCACAACATAGGGCTGAGTTGTATAGCTGTAACCTGGATGTTCAGTATTCTGGATGTTCTGACTTACCCTTTTCTGTCTCACAGAATCTCCGGATTATGACCTTGAACTGAAGTACAAGGATGTGTATGTGGTAAGGCAAGGAGGGGTGGTGAGGCTGTCTCTGCCCATCAAGGGGAAACCCCATCCCACCTGCAACTGGTCCAAGGTTGGCAGCAATATCTCAGAGAGCGCCATGATCGCCACCACCGAGGACGCCAGCGAGCTGGTGATCAAAGGAGCGCAGAGGAGCGACTCCGGAGTTTACGACCTCCTGCTAGAAAACAAGGTTGGTAAGAAGAAGGCTCAGATCAAGGTCAAGGTCATCGGACGACCCAGCGCACCAGAGGGACCCCTGAGCTTTGAAGAGGTCCAGGCCAACTCCGTTAAGGTGTCTTGGAAGGCTCCCAGTGACGACGGTGGTTCAGAGATCCTGGGCTTCATCGTAGAGAGACGCGAGGCCACGAGGAACGCCTGGTACACCGTGGACTCCAGAGTCACCGACACGCAGCTGGCTGTGAAGGGCCTGAAAGAGGGAACAGAGTACCACTTCAAGGTCACTGCAGAGAACTCTTTTGGTGTCAGCGCTTCACTCAAATCTGAGGAACCCCTGGTGCCAAAGACTCCTCTGTGTGAGTACTGGCTTATCTTCACTGTTGCCATGGAAACACTCCATGTTCACCATGTTGTTTATTCCTTCCCTTTCACATTTCAGTATTGTTGATGACACACTTATTAGACTTATTAGATGACAATAAATGAGTATTATTAGTATTATTAATACGAGGTGCATGGCTGTCCCCAGGTGTTCCCGAACCCTCCAGCATCCCACCAGAGATCATGGACGTGACCAAGAGCTCGGTGGCTCTGGCCTGGACCCGACCCAAGGACGATGGCGGCTCCCCTGTCACCGGCTACTTCCTGGAGTACAAGGTTGTGTCGGCTGAGACATGGTCTCGCCACCAGACGAAGATCACCTCCACCATGTTCACTCTGCCGGGACTAACGCCCGACGCCGAGTACCTGTTCCGCGTCGTTGCCGTTAACGACATTGGTGAGAGCGAGGCCGGACAGGTTTCTGAAGCTGTCACCTGCAAAGATCCATTCGGTAAGCGTACTAATTATTTACTTTTACAACAGTAAAGCTCCAGTAATCATCAGGTCGTGCAGTTCTACTGTCAGATTTAGGATTAACATTTTGCCAACAATGTGTTTTCCAAAGACTAGGAAATAGATGTAGATTGGTCTGAAAGTGAATCTGTTTTCCAGACAAGCCGAGCCAGCCTGGGGAGATTGACACAGTGAATGTAGCGAAGAACTTCATCGCTATTCGCTGGCAGGCTCCTGCGTGCGACGGAGGGAAGGAGGTGCTGGGATACTGGGTGGAGCACAGGAAGTCCAGCGAAAGCAGCTGGAAGAAGTGCAACAAACAGAGGCTGAAGGAGCCAGAGTTCACCATGCCCGGCCTGGCCGAGGCCACAGAGTACGAATTCAGAGTGTTCGCTGAGAATGAGACGGGCATCAGCAGACCTCGCAGGACTGCAACCTGCATCAAGACTAAACTCAGTGGTCAGTCAAGCTTTTAGAAGCACATATATTCATATTGTTTACTCGTTATGTTCGCAGAATACCTATGACTTCTGTTAGATAAAAACGGTATGTTGTGTGCTTTCAGTGGAAACCAAACCAAGCCTCAGGAAGGAAATGGACGAGGTGACCGCTAAGCTGGGCCAGCCAGCGGTCATGAAGTGCCAGATCATCGGCCGGCCCGTGCCCGACATTAAATGGTACCATGCCGGCAAGGAGTTGATGGAGTCCCGCAAGTACGAGATGAGCTCTGACGGTCGCAACCACACACTGTCCATCATGACCGACCAGCAGGAAGACGAGGGAGAGTACACCTGCAAGGCCCTAAATGATGCTGGGGACGCAGAGACCACCGGAGTGCTGGTTCTGGAGGCGGCTCCCAGCTTCCACCCAGACTATCCCCTGAAGGACACCTACTACGCCGGGCTGGGCACCACCCTGCGCATCCACGCCGTGTACATCGGACGGCCCGAGCCCAAGATCATGTGGCTCCACGGGGCTAAGACCCTGGAGAACACGGACGACATCAGCATCGAGACCACCGAGCACTACACCCACCTGGTCATCAAGAACGTCCAGCGCAGAGTCAACGGGGGGAAATACAGAATCCGCCTGCACAACCACTTCGGACGGGCCGACACTGCATTCAACGTGGAAATCTATGGTATGTCAATCAAAATATATTGCATACAACAGGATATATTTTATATTTATAAATATAATGTACTGGTATTAAAGTAGTAGTACTGGTATTGAAGTTGTATATACTGGTGTTTATCCCTGTAATTGCAGACAAGCCTGACATCCCAGAGGGACCCATTGTCCTGGACGCTCTGCTGAAGAACTCTGTGATCATCAGCTGGAAGGCTCCACGGGACACCGGAGGCTCCATGATCACCAACTACATTGTGGAGAAGCGAGAGGACAAGGAGGGGTCCAACTGGGAGCTGGTGTCCTCCTCCATCAACGGCCTGTCCTGCCGTGTTCCCAACCTGGTCGACAGCGCAGGATACTTCTTCCGTGTGTATGCTCAGAATCGCTATGGCAACAGTGAGCCATTGCAGCTGGCTGCACCCATCCTCATCAGAAGTCAACTGGGTGAGCAACACATTATATATGATTATCATATATTATACATGATGTATTTTTATTATATATATCCTCATCAGTCAACTGAGGGTAAATAACTCACTATACTCACTAATAAATAACACAGTTATATATTATATTATTTATGATATATTACATTATTATTTCATTATATTTTGAGACATCTATTTAAAAAGTCTTTGCATACTAAACATGAAGATTTAGAAGCTTATAAATATTCCTTAAACTCTTCTACAGAGAAACCATCCCCGCCACTGTCGCCCGTGGTCTCTGGAATCACCAAAGACTCATGTGTACTCTCATGGAAGCCTCCTAGCAGCGATGGAGGGTCCAAGATCAAGAGCTACTGCCTGGAGAAGAAGGATAAGAAGGGTGACTGGACACTGGTGACCACCGACGAGATCAAACAGACCGTATTCTCTGTCAAGCGCCTCACTGAGGGCACTGAGTACATCTTCCGTGTGAAATGTGAGAACCTGGGTGGACAGAGCGACTACAGCGAGGAGACCGCTCCCGTGGTTCCCGCCACGGCCGTGGATGTCCGGGCCCCTGCCTTCAAGGAGGAGCTGAGGAACCTGAGTGTCAAACACAAGAGTAATGCCACGCTGGTTTGCAAGATCACTGGACAGCCCAAACCTGTGATCAAATGGTTCAGACGCGGGAAGGAGATCCACTCCGACGGAAAGAAGATCAAGATACAGGAGTTCAAGGGGGGCTACCACCAGCTGGTCATCGCTGAAGCTGATGAGGAAGACTCCACCGTCTACCAGATCAGAGCCACCAACCAGGGAGGGTCCATCTGTGCTACAGTGTCACTGGATGTGGAGGGTAAGCTACAAGAGACTACTCTCACATTTCTAGATATTAAAACGTATAACAATTGTATACTCGTATACTATCCTGTGATTAACTAATTTATCCTCTTATCTGTAGTTCCTGCCAAAATCCACTTGCCAAAGAACCTTAAGGATAAAGAAGCCATTCCTGCCCTGCGTGGAGAGATGGTTAACATCAAGATTCCCTTCGGAGGCAAGCCAGACCCTGTTATCACCTGGCAGAAGGGACAGGACCTGATTGACAGCAACGGCTACTACCAGGTCATTGTCACAAGGTCATTCACCTCCCTGGTCTTCCCCAACGGAGTGGAGAAGAAGGATGCTGGTTTCTACATCGTCTGTGCCAAGAATCGCTTTGGCATTGATCAGCAGACAGTTGAGCTGGATGTGGCTGATGTCCCTGATCCTCCGCGTGACATCAAAGCCACTGATGTCTCTCGGGACTCTGTGACCCTCAACTGGGTGGCCCCAGCAAACGATGGCGGCAGCAAGGTCATCAGCTATATCATTGAGAAGTGTCCCACCACGGCGGAGAGGTGGGAACGTGTCGCCCAGGCTCGAGACACCCACTACACTGTCACCGACCTGTTTGGAGGAACCAGCTACCAGTTCAGAACCATCGCTGTAAATAAGTTTGGACAAAGCACTCCTTCCGACACCACCGGCTCAGTCATGACTAAGGAGGACAAATCCAGAGTTCTCCTGTATGACAGGGAGGTTGATGAGACAGGACGCATGCCCAGGGGCAAAGCTCCCCACTCCGCAGCCAGCAATTTGCACAACAAGTTTGCGATAGCTGAGGAGCTCGGCAGAGGTCAGTTTGGTATCGTCCACCGCTGTATCGAAACCTGCTCTGAACCTAGGACCTACATGGCGAAGTTCGTAAAGGTGAGGGGTGCAGATCAGGCCATTGTTAAGAAAGAAATTGCAACTCTGAATGTGGCCAAACACACCAACTTCCTCCTTCTCCACGAGTCCTTCGACAGTCCCGAGGAGCTGGTGTTGATCTACGACTTTATCTCCGGTGTTGACATCTTCGAGCGCCTCAATATGGCCGACTTTGAGCTTAATGAGCGTGAGATTGTCAACTACATCAGACAGGTCTGCTCAGCTCTGGAGTTCCTGCATGACGAAAGCTATGGATGCTTTGACATCAAGCCTGAGAACATTGTGTACACAACAAGAACCAGCTCTAATGTGAAGATCATTGAGTTGGGCCAGTCCAGACACCTGACTCCCGGAGAACAAATCAAGATTCAGTATACCACATATGAGTACGCTGCTCCTGAGATTCACCAGTGCGACATGGTGAGCTCTGTGACGGACATGTGGTCTGTTGGTGTCCTGGCCTACGTTCTCCTCAGTGGCTTGAATCCATTCACTGCTGAAACCACCCAGCAGATGGTCGACAACATCTCCAACGCAGCCTACAGCTACGATGATGAATCCTTTAAGCAGGTCAGCGTTGAGTCTTTAGATTTCACAGACCGCCTGATGACCAAGGATCGCAAGCACCGTATGCGAGCCGTGGAGGCCCTGGAGCATCCCTGGCTGAAGAGACCAGCAGAGGAGCTGAGCACCAGGTTGATGCAGACCAGCAGGCATAAGAGATACTACCAGGCCATGGTGAGGAAAGAGTGGAACACGGTGGTCTCTGCTGCTCGCGTGGCCAGTGGCGGCTCCATCCGATCCCAGAGAGGAGTCTTCGTTGCCAAGGTGAAGATCGCTCCGTTTGAGCATGGCCCTGTAGCAGGGCAGATTGGCCATTCTGTTGTTAACGAAGGAGACAACGTCAAGTTTGTATGCAACATTGAAAACTATGACAGCACCACTGAGGTGACCTGGTACTGTGGTGTCAGGCAGCTTGAGGCTGGGGATAAGTATGAGATAGACTATGAGGATGGCCTTGCTGTAATCACCGTTAACAAGGTCACAAGGTCTGATGATGGCACTTACAGATGCAAGATAGTTAACGAGTATGGAGAGGACAGTGCCTATGCTGAGCTCTTCATCAACAGTGTCAGATCTTACCGTGAGTTCTTCACCAGCCGTGTAGTGAAGAGGGTGAAGAGAAGAGTTGACACTGCCAGGATGCTGCAGAAGCCTCCAGAGTTTACCCTGCCTCTGGTCAACCGCACCGCCTACATCGGAGAGGACCTGCGCTTCGGTGTGACCATCACCGTGCACCCTGAGCCTCGCGTCATCTGGCATAAATCTGGACAGAAGCTTCTCCCCGGAAGTGATGAAAAGAAATACACCTTCATCAATGACAAGGGTCTTTACCAGCTCATCATTCACCGCCTGGAGGTGGAGGACGATGCGGAGTACAGCGTCGTGGCTCGTAACAGGTATGGGGATGACAGCTGCAAGGCTCGTCTAACTGTTGTTCCTCGTCCCAAGCCCGCAGACCTCACCCTGCGGCCCATGTTCAAGCGCCTGCTTGCTAATGTTGACTGCAGGGAGGGCCAGAATGCGCGCTTTGAGATCAGAGTTTCTGGCCGGCCTGATCTTAAGTGGGAGAAGGACGGTGCACCACTGGCTTTCGGTCCGTCTATTGAGGTTATCCACGAGGGCCTGGATTACTTCATCCTGCACGTAAGAGACACTCTCCCTGAAGACTCGGGGGTGTACAGAGTCACTGCCACCAATTCTGCTGGATCGGCCAGCTGTCAAGCCACCCTGAAGGTGGAACGTGTCAGTCATGTAAAGAAGGAGTTTGAAATGAGTGAGAAGGACAAGAAGAAGTTGGCTGTGAAGGTGGCCTTGGATAAGAAGGTGAGGCTGTCTCAGATTCTATCTGGCACTGATGTGATGCCTCTGCCACCTGTGGCCATGCAGGCAGTCAGAGAAGCAGCTACCATGTTCAAACCTGCCGTGACATCAAAGAAGGGTGATAAGACAGAGGCTGAGATACAAAAGGAGAAAGAGGAAAAGAAAAAAAGGGCAGATGAGAAGAGGATGCGCATGCCATACGATGTGCCGGCCCCTCGTGTCGTCAACCCAGCTGCCCTGGAAGAGGATGTAGAGATCAAACACTTCAAGCCTTTCTCTGACATGAAGTGGTACAAGAAGCTGCGTGATCAGTACGAGTTCCCTGAGCCCATGGACAAGATCCAGCAGAAAAGATTGAAGCGCATCCGTCTTTCCAGGTGGGATCAGTTCTACGAGGTGCCATTGCCAAGAATTAAAGACCAGTACAAGCCTAAGTGGCGCATCCCATCTGTAAGCCAGGACGACCTGGAGACGGTGAGGCCTGCGAGGCACCGCACTCCATCCCCTGAGATGGAGGCGTACAACAGGATCAGGAGAAGATCTCTGGGAGACTTCTCTGATGAGGAGCTTCTGCTGCCTGTGAATGAGTACCTGACAATGAAGAGAACTGAGGAGGAAAGGCTTCTTCTTGAGGAGGAACTAGATGTTAGCTGCTCTTGCCTTATCCCCAGCTTCAGCCCGATACAGTTTGAGCTGTCAGCCCTGCGCCCCTCCTCTCCTAGAAGAGTCTACAGCGATGACGAAGAGATGGAAGATGTCAAGAGGTATGACTCTTATCGCATCCCATCTAAATATGAGGCGGGCCCAAGCTTTATGGACCTGCGCCAGAGACACGACATGGCATCTTTCAGACCTCCCAGAGAGAAGCAAAGGGTTTATGAGGAGAAGGAGGACCAGGAACTGCTGCGCCCACACAAAACCAACCAGAGAATCACTTCCTACAAAAGCCAGCTCAAACGCATGGAGTTTGAGGAACAGACACGAGTCTCCAGAAAGGAGACAACTGTTACTACCGCCAAAGTTTCTGAAGCAGTGGAATCGGAGTACATCTCCTCTGTAGCCTCTGCATTTATTCCAAAACCAATCAAGAAGCTTCCTCCACCTGAGCCTGAGAGGAGATCCCATACCCCTGAGAGGGCTTCCAAAACAGATGTTACCTTTCCTAAAGTCGACTTCCTGTCACGGTACGAGGTGAGGAAGCAGGCTCTGAGGTCAGAGAGGAGGTCAGTGGAACGGAAGGTAGATGTGGTGAGTCAGGCACCCTTCAGTCTGGACCACTCCCCACGTGTCACCATCAGGATGCGCTCCCACCGCGTACCCTACGGCTCTAACACCAAGTTCACCCTCAACATCCAAGCCAAACCTGAGGCTGAAATCAAGTGGTTCCATGATGGAATCCTGATTCACCAGAGCGGGAAATACCACATGAGCAACAACAGTGGTGTGCTGACTCTCCAGATCAATGAGTGTGTTACAGAGGATGCCGGTACCTACCGTGTTGTCTGCAAGAATGCCAAAGGAGAGACATCCGACTACGCCACACTGGATGTATCTGGAACAGAATATGATGCCTTCTCTTCATTCCGCAAGGAGGAGGAGCCACCATCCGTTCATCTCCCCGAGATGACCAAGACAGAGGTGTACCATGTCTCCTCTTCAAAGATTACCGTTCAGGAAACTGTCCAGGAAACTTTCCAGGAAACTATCCAGGAAACTGTTCAGGAAACCATCACAGTTGTTGAGAAGAAAAAGGAGGAGCCTAGCCTTCCACCCAAGATCTTGAAGAAACCAACATCCGTCATTGTGGAAGAGGGAGACCTTGCCGTATTTGAGTGTGATGTTGATGGTGATCCAACACCTTCTATTACCTGGCTTCGTGAAGGGGTCGCTATAGGATCCTCTGCCCGACACCACATTGCCTCTACTCAGCAAAGCTCTACCTTTGAGATTTCTTCTGTTCAAACGTCTGATGAAGGCAGCTACACTCTGCTGGTAGAGAATTCTGCAGGTAAACAGGAAGCCTATTTCACCTTGACCATCCGCAAGAATGAATCCAAGGAGAAATTAGTAGCTTCCCCTAGGGTCGTTTCACCAGAGGCCAAATCTCCACTAGCAAAGTCCCCCGAGCCAATCAAGTCACCCCGAAGACTCAAGTCCCCTGAACCAATCAAGTCACCCACACGAGTCAAGTCCCCGCAAAGCGCCAAGTCCCCTACTCCCTCTGAAAGGGTTCTGTCTCCAACCAAACCAGGCTCAGATGCACTTTGCTTCCTAGTGCAGCCCAGCTCCCAAAATGTTAACACAAGACAAGACATGAAACTAACCTGTGAGACGGCAGGAGAGTCCGCGCCTGAGGAGAAGGGGCTGGACAACAACCAGACGGTTAGTATGCTCCTTATTACAGTCCTTACATATTGTTCGTTGGCTGATTTGACATAACCTGATTTTGTGATTAATTAAAGGACAATACCGCTATGGTGAAACCATTATAACTGTCTCTGCTGGCTTCACTAAATTTGTCGAAATGAATTTGTTGTACCAATTCTGCCTAAGAGCATTTTGCGGGAATGCGCCTACCATGATCTGTAAACAATAGCAATATAGCATCTTGGTCTTTGTGATGAGGCATTTTGTAAAGGACTTGCATGCAGATTCCCTGTTATGCTGTCCCCCACTCCATACTGACCAAAGCACATTGATTCCAAAAGACGAAAGAGAGATATTGCCATTATTTACATTTGTACATTTAGTTTTACAAATGTAAAGTAATTTTGCAGAATAATATTTGTAATGGATGTTTTATTGAAGCCAGGAGCAAAGGTAACAATGGTTTGATCGCCCTGACTGGTATTGTCCTTTAAGTTGTTTCAGTTGCAGCTTCTTATTTAGATTATGTCTATTCTTTACCATATCATTAAAGTGATGTTCAACCTCTCCATGTGCAGGTGTCTCTGGCCTCACCCAGGAGACTGACCCCCTCCAACAACACATGGACCACAGGAACACATGTGGAGAGCTGCAACCAGCACACCTCCCTGAAGATCTGTGCTTTGAAGGAGGCGGACGCCGGAACCCACACCCTCAGGCTCTCCAACGAGTTTGGCTTCGACTCTGCAACTGTTAACGTTCACATTCGGTCCATGTAACACCTTAACACTCTGTCTCCCTCCCCTCCTTCACAGCCTTTTATTTATTGAATAAGCACAAATATTCTTACTTGATAAAGACCTGGATTTCTGTTCTTGTAAATATGAACTATTTTTATACCAAACTTGACATTAATTTATGCCAAACTAGACTAAAGTCTAAAGTTGTTATAAACTGTGCCATATTGGATAATTATGACTTAGGATTTTTGAACCACTTTTCTGGGACGTGTACATAATGTATATAGCCGAATTTAACGGTTATGAAAAATGAATGAATTGTTATTTATGACAATATTAACTGAAACAAAAGCAACAAAATCTTTTCAAAGGGGAAA
>OOFG01106883.1:0-11555 GCA_900323295.1 Molva molva | reverse complement strand
CACTTTCAACCCATTTAGTTTGAGTTTAAAACCATGGTGTTGTGACATTTTTAATATTGACGTTTCGGTGATCATTTTGGTTTGCCTCAGAGATTTCAGTTGGGAACGCCCAGCCAGCATCCCTTCACTGGTTTGTTTACTAGAGCACAAGTTTCCATGACAACTCTCTCGCTCGGCTTACTCCTAGCTCTGCATTTAACCAAACCAATGAAGAGTGTATGCACACTCACACACTCCACATTACAACCATTGCTGGATGGTAAAGCTTTGCTCTTCCTTTAAGCAACCAACTAGTCTAGGACACATACACACAGCAGTGACTTCCCCAACACACGAGGTCCTCGCTTCACCACAGAGCACATAACGAGGGCTGTTTGACATTCAGTCACCTCAACCAAAACAAAGATGGACACTCACCATTGAACCCTTATCTGTGAGGTAGCTGATTCCTTCTTCTGGGCCGATGGCCAACTCTACTGATATGACCCAGCTAGACTGAAAAGAGGTAAAGAAAAGTGATTAGCAATAAACTAGGAGAAATAAGAAGCATCATTGATTTAAGTAATATTAATTTTCCTTTTCAAAGTATGTCATTACGGCCCCCTATAGCTTCTTGGTGACAATGGCAACTGGCCAATATCTAAGAAGGGAAAAGTAGGAGTTGTGTTCCCTTACCCCCAAAGCACATTTGAAGCACTCTTTGTCGAAGCGGTAGATTGGAGAGAGAATCTCAAAGAACGTGTGGATGCTTTGCTCGTCGTTGAGGTTGGCAAACTGCTTGAAGGTCTGCTGGATTTGTTTCCTCAGCGTTTTGGCCTGGGAATGATGCAGAAAAAGAAGTGAGGTCATTATGATTCAAGGATGATGTCCGTTGGTGAGAATAGAAATCCGTGGAAAAGGGGGCAAGCAGGGAAAATGACACTTGAAAGGTCAAGCTGAAATGGTCAAATACATTACAGCTAATCTATTATTCAGACCAGTGCACACAAGCAGTGGAAAGTGGAACCTTGAAAATCCTTCTTCCTCATCCCCAACCACTAAGAGAACATTAAAGGGGAAACATTTTCTACTCCTGGTCGTATTTCATTGTTTCTGGTTTATTTCTCTAGTCGTTTTTGTTCTTTTTTTCCCTATACCTTTTTGGACACAACCAGTTCTGGAGAGTTTTCAACATAGCATCTTTGAGCATTGGAATATCAGCTGGAGGCTTATTGGAAGTCGATGAGAAAATCTATGGACTAATTTAGACGCATTGATTTGCAGCCAACCAAAGTACTGTCTCGCTTCAGATCCTACCTTGAGAGATTCCAAGACGCTCTTGGGGAAAAACCTCCTCAAACCAACGTCCTTTCTGCAGGGAAAAATAAGCAAAAATAATAATTTTACAAACATACATACAATGTCCACTATTGTTTTCCCTTTCACTGTATGCAATATGACAAAAAGCACATTTGTTACATTTTACTGTAGGTGAAAGCAAACACACACTGTGCAATAGTTACTCCTAAACAAATCCGAACTTACTCAAGAAGTTCGTAGTTTGACTTCTTATCCAGGGCGTTTCCGGGCATCTCTCTGAAGAACCTCCTGGTTAAACATGGAAGTGGGTCAAGGTTTACCACAGAGGAACCAAGACATTTATTTTGGCCGGCTGTGTGGTGAAACCCAAACAAACGGACTTGGACGTGTGTTTGAATCATTCATATGACCGCCTCCCCCACCTGATCTCTAAGCAGCCGAGTTTTAAAGCAACATCTTGATCCACGTGGTCGGCCAGCTGGTGCATGTAGTCGCTTTTCACCTGCAGGGGAGAGGAAGAAAACACTCAGGTTTCCTCCAATCAGCATGACCTCCTGTCTACGCCTTGATTGGTGGCTTATAATAACTGGAACACCTTGGCAGCCAATAGTATGCAGTCTGGAGAGTTGATAGATGACATTAGATAGAAGCATGGGAGATTGCTGGCTTCTGTAAATTTCAATTTCAATTTATTCTATGACATTTATTCTAAAAAAGCATATTCCTATTAAATGCAATCACTTGATCTCTGGTATTCTCTTGGCAATTTAGCATCACAAAATAATATTTTATAATATGATATATACACTTTACCTTCGCTATAACGCACATCGATTTAACGCAACCTCCAATATAACGCGGTGCTTGCTTGGATCCCAATTTTGGTTTATGATATGAGGACACAATGGTCTAGTCAGGTGTACTTTGGAAACATTCATAATAATAATAATTAAAAGCCTGACATTGTTTTCACCTCTGATTCCATATCATCCCAACTCGACAATTCATTCAGCCTGTACTGGTAGCTCACCTGGTGGTAGAGGTAGTTAAGAGATGGTTTGTCTTCCGAGAAATGGCTGAGATAGCCTTTGGGGAGGTACCTCATTCGCAACTCGTACCTGAAACAACATATTGCAGTCACACATCGTACCAAATAAACACACACAAAACGTAAATACACATTAAATCAGACTTGAAAAAGCAATTCACCAATGCTACCTAGCTTACTGCGGGTCTTAACATACCCGACATCAAGCAGCACAGCTAGCGAGGTACGCTGCGCGTTAGCATACCAAGTAGTACCAAAGACGGGATCCCCCAGGAGAATATGTGGATGTATTTGAAGGTGTGTAGTCAAATAGCTAGAATACTGACTTCCAATAGATTTATTTTGTATGTATCTTATACAATGTACCTAACTACATATACTATACATACACAATACGCATATTTATGATTACATGACTGTAAAAATGTCAGAGTTCGCCAAAGGGGCCCATTTTCCTCTGCAGTCCCCTGGAAGGCAGCTTGTTTGCGTGCAATATACAAACAAGTCGACCATTTTTTGGACAACATCGCCCGTCACAGCCAAATGGCTGTATGCAGTATCACGTGTATTGTTAGGTAATGTATTGTCATGGCTGTATCTAAACGACCAGATTCTTGCCAATACAAAGCCCTAACCTCCTAGTCACTGCATTATCCGAGGCCGGTTAGATAGCATAGTACAGGGAATTAGGGCTCAGTCAGAGCGCATGAATTAAACATTCTGTGTTCCCTCCAAGCGCACAAGAAAGAGAGGGGGAGAGAGAGCAAGAGATAGAGAGAGAGCGAGAGATAAAGAGAGAGAGAGAGAGAGAGAGAGAGAGAGAGAGAGAGAGAGAGAGAGAGAGAGAGAGAGAGAGAGAGAGAGAGAGAGTGCGTGAGTGAACGTGATACAGAGTGAATGTGTGTGTGTGTGTATATGTGAGGGAGAGAAGAGAGAGCGAGAGAGAGAATGTGGGAGAGCTCATGGCTCTGGTATCACAGAACCACATTGTGCAGAAGGAGGCGTGTTGATGAGCAGGGATGGGTGAGGTCACGTGACAGTGTACCTGCAGGACAGGTAGGGTCAGGTAGATAAACAATACTCCTGCAGCTCTGGATTAACTGACCTGTTGTTGAACGCAAATAACACATCATCACACACACCGTGTGTGTGCTCACATGCATGCAGCCATACATACTGTAAGGCACGCAAACACACTCGCTAACACACACACACACACGCATGCACACACACACACACACACATACACGTATACACACACACATACACACCCACACACATACACACACATATACACGTATGCACACACACACATATACATACACACACACACACACGTATACACGTATACACACTCAGACACACACATATACACACACACACGGACACTTACACGCACGCAATTCCTCGTGCTGTGATTGTGCTACCATGGCAACCACATTTCACAGAACCGGCTGCCTTCATAAATTGTTTTCACCTGTATTTGAACGGGACCTTTTTTTTTAACTCTGATGTGTTCAACGCAATAATGGAGGTAAACACATTGTATTTATCCTGTTCTTTTGATTTCACTCACACTCTGGTCCACTGCAGCCACCCTGGTGCGACCGCAAATGTCTTCCCCCAGATGCTGGTTTCACGTGGTGGTTTAGATTTGTGTTCCTGTTGTCTAGCACCATTTGAAATCAGTGTTCTTGGGGAGAGAGGATCCAACCAAAGGCATGTCCGGGACTCTCTCAGGCTCTACAGCGACAGAGAGGACTCTCTCAGGCTCTACAGCGACAGAGAGGACTCTCTCAGGCTCTACAGCGACAGACAGGACTCTATCTCTCCACCGTACGCCATATTTTTCCCCACTCACGAATGACTGGTTTCTTCTGGTGCATAGAGTCCGTACAGCAGCCATCTAGCACCATTTGAAATCGGTTATAACACTGGGGAACGTTTCATCTGCGTCGGTGGACCCCAGCGGTCAGGAGCCCGGTGGTACTGGTCTGGTCGTGAGGTCTGAGGAGGAGCTGCAGGCCTATCAGAGTGCTGATCAGGCACTCATGTGTGTTAGTGACATGGTTTCCTTTTAACAGCTTGAACAGTATTGCAATTATGTCTGCCTTATCTATAATCTTCTGTGAAACTTTTAATTAGTATTTCAACATTTCAACCGCAGCATGTCTTAGATACATCATTATGTGATCACCCCTGTGGTTATGTAACTGACTGAGAAGCGAGCCCATGTTGGTAGTGTGGTTACTGTTGCTGTCGCCAGATATATGACACATGTTGAGACTAGGACCAGGTTGTGTCCCTTCCTATAGTTTGACGTCACCCCATTTTGGAAAATCACTGTTTCCATGTATTGGATCGATTTTAAGCCAAACGGGTGATTGTACGATTACTCATCAACAGACTTCAATGGTACTACAATGCCCTCTAGTGGCCATTTAAGTACTTTTCTTTTTAACCGAAGTTAACGACCACCATCTACGCATGACATTCAAGGTGAGGTTAAAAACAAAATATCTAATGGAAATAATGTTTTGTTCAGTGGATAAAATACAGAACCCGAAACTTTGAAAAAAAGGAAAAGCAAAAGAATGTTCTATTTATGAATTTGCAGCCCATCATTTTCCGTGGCTCGCGGAGATGGAGGGGATCCGGAGAGCGGAACAGCGTGTTCCGTAGAAGCATGGATGACAGGTCCTCGGCCCCTCTGGTGTTAATCTTTGCTGGGCCGTGTGCACTTGTTGTTGTCATGTGATACGAAATTCACACCCTGAAAGCCCACACAACACACGCAATATTGATATCACATAGTACAGAATGTTGCAACAACAAAGTGAGTGATTAACTCCCCCTCCGGGAATGGAGAAGAGATTTTTTTCATTTGGAAATGTGTTTACCCAAGAGCAAAGGAACAATCTGTGTCCAATTCTAACTCTCACCGTCCTCTGTGTGTGTCTGGTGATATTCGAACTGTCAACATTATTACTATTACTTACTCAAGTTTACCATTATTATTGTTTGCATTATAATAATACATATTATTATTATTATCATTATACACTGTTATTATGTATTATATATATATATATATTTCAATAAAAAATTGAACTTTATAATTTGGCAACTGAAAATAAATATACTTATTAGGTATACAATTACGAACGCAATTAATTTCTGTGCGTTGTTTATTGTAAACAGTGCCTTTGCCTAACGTGTGAAACCACGTTTTGAATTCCATAAAACAACTGTTGTGGTAGTAGGCCTATGTTTACATCCATTATATGTGTCCTTAGAGCTTATGCGGTAGTTACGTTTTAAAAGTAATTATAAACAACTATTCTAGGCTTTTGCTCAGCAGGTTGAATGACAAGATGAGAACAGAGAAACATAAAATGCTTTTCATTAGCTTTACGTCAGAGAGAGCTGAGGTCATTGTTAAGAGCGTCAGCTACATCTTCATAAAACATGACTCACGATGAATCAAAGACTGAAACAACATCAAGAGTTAATAAAAAAAACCAGGAACAAACACATTGTGAGAGAGAGAGAGAGAGAGAGAGCGAGAGAGACAGACAGACAGACAGACAGACAGACAGACAGACGGACGGACGGACGGACGGACGGACGGATGGAGTAACTTTATATTTAACTGTTGTAATGCCCCTTGCTGCATATACTGGGTATGTATGTGCGTGTAGGCCTCTGTGTGTGTGTCTGCTATAGATTTGAATGCTGCAGAAGGGTTTGTAAAGAGCCGCTGACTCGTTGCTCTGAATGAGACGCCCACCACAATGGCAACAAAGGGAAGGGGCCCCATAGCCACGGATAAACCCCCTACTCTGGACACCTCCCTGCGACGGGAGCCGCTGAAAACATGTGTGCGCTAACAGAAATACGTTTACTAATCAATTATAATGTCCATTGTAATCATAATGTATAGTTTGGCTTTATAACGTTTCTTCTGTGTTATAAACGCGCACAGGCGCTTCCAGGGGTCAACGAACAGTCCTGAAACCATATACTCTAGACCCGCCCCCTACACTCGATATCCTGGCAACGGTAACCGCGTTCCCAGGCGTTCTCATCGCAGGACGGACCGCCTGGAACGGGATGCTCCAAATGAGCGTTATTGACGAGAGAGAAGGCGGGACTTTTAGTTGCATGGGTTGAGCGGCGAGAGAGGGAGGGACTTCTAATAGAGTAATGTCCGCTTTCGTTATATGTATCGGATATTTCTTTGTCAAATTCAAGGTCAAAACAACATATTCACTCTCCCTGTATTTGTTTTTTTATTTCTTGTCAGGTTATTATTCTACTTGCTCCGGTGACTGTTAACTGACGTACAAATCATATCTAAAGTAAGAGACCGGAAATTGCGTTGTGGTAGACCGGTAGAACGCTTCAAAACGGGATCCTCTCTGAGCCTAAGCAACCGATTCCACCCGACCATTCTAATTGGCTAATATTTGGATATCCGCCATATTCGAATTGTCACGTTCGTATACCATTGTAATAAGATGTATTGTTTTGGTTAAAAGCTTCACATATATTACACGACATTACGAACCGACGGGTATTATGTTATCAATCGAGGAAACTAGCGAAGACAGCGCTTCAAATTCGACATCCGAACAGAAAGATGTGAAGCCGAGGAGAAGCTCCAGGGACCTGAAGAGGAAGTTCTCCGTGGACTGGGGATCTCCCCCAGGGACCACGTTCAGACGGTAGGACACACACATCGTATGGCCGTCTGGGACCTCAACCCTCTTTTATATTAACGCTGTGAATACCGTCGAAAACCAATGTTGTGCTTGATGAATATATATCTGAACACAATTCCTACAATAATGTGATGTCCAGTCACTGCAATATAACTGTTCTTTTAGTGAATACGCCTATACTTGTATGAACTATATAGCTTTGTAATATTATAGATTTCATAAACTGCATCTAGAAAGCTACCAAAGATGAAAATGCGGCATCACTGCCGCGATTTAAAGCTTTAGTTTGTTAAATGACCGGAACCTGCCACACGGTGGCGCTACACTACTTCATACAAGATCTCATCGCTTGAGAAACTGCAACCAAGAGCAAAAATAAAAGTACGTGTGTGTGTGTGTGTGTGTGTGTGGTGTGTGTGTGTGTAAAAGAGAGAGAGAGAGAGAGAGAGAGAGAGAGAGAGAGAGAGAGAGAGAGCATAAGATGTATACCGGTAGTTTAGAAAACATTTACCAGGACTTTTTTGTATTAATTGAGTGATAATCATCACAAGTCCCAGGGCTGCTGGCGAACCCAATGCTAGCCAATCATTTGGCTTTTGGATAAATGCGAACTGGAACTGTTTATGTTCAGAACCCTTTCCATGGTGCTTGGCCAAAGACCCAAGCCCCGACCGATGCCCACTTTGCAGGCAAAAATGGAAACAAATCACCCCGAATCTGACCTCCACAATCTACCCTGTGGAAAGAAATTGTCGGAAAAAGAGTGAGGAAAAAACAAAATGCATTCCACACTAAAACGCTGATTGGCACGCAAAGTTTACCGAAGGGTTGTCAAACTATTTTAATGTCACCGACCCCCAAATAGGCTGGCGTTTGGCCACGGGACTCGTTATAAACCCCGTCTCTCAGGAAATACTAAATGGAAGGATTTTAATTGTTGATTCTGTCTAGATTGGCATGACTAACGACTGTGAAGACGACAGATTATTACCTTTGAGGGGTAACCTTATACATGCTGTGGGCGAGGTAATGAAATTATAAGGACTTTAGATGTATACGCGAGAGTTTGTAATGTTTCTCTTCATTTTCCCCCTCCTGCTCGCAACGATGCCGTCGAATGATAACTATGCTTTTCATGTTAATCCAGCCTTCGGGTCTGTGATTGTCTGTAAACGATTATCCACTTATGAAGAACGTGAGCCAGATTCGAGTGTATTTCTCGTCTGCATCTCACAGGGTAACTTAATCCTGATTCCCTCATAATGCAGTGGAGGTTGGCAGCTACAGGCAGAGACAGAGCGGCTGTTTAAGGGGGCTGAGAAGATTCAACCGCGACCATCTACGGGCAACATTGGCCTGCATCGGGACTTGGCTCATGGGGAAAGGTTATGACTTTGTTTATTACATCCAACCCTATCAGTTCATCACAAGGACTGCTCTTTAATATCTTTGAAGTAATGGCGGCATCATTTATTGGGCACAGATAGACGTGTTTCGGTTTTGTTTTGTTGGGATGGGATGATGAAAACTCCTACGTCTGTTTTCTCCATCTGATCGGAAGGCTAACGAGGTCAGTGAAACAGCAGGGGAGGCTGCTGGTTTGATCTGGCTCGCTTCCAGTCATCTACTGGCCAAGTAGTTAAAGAATCCTCCGTCAAGCCATAGAAATATGTCAAACTCCCCTCATAACCTCTGCCAGCCAGGTGATGTTACAGTGTCTCCTCCAGGTGATGTTACAGTGTAGATATCTCCTCCAGGTGATGTTACAGTGTAGATATCTCCTCCAGGTGATGTTACAGTGCAGATATCTCCTCCAGGTGATGTTACAGTGTAGATACCACCTCCAGGTGATGTTACAGTGTAGATACCGCCTCCAGGTGATGTTACAGTGTAGATACCGCCTCCAGGTGATGTTACAGTGTAGATGAGTTTATCCGATTCACCTACTAAAGGAATCCCTCCATGGGGAAGAGGTCATGTGGACATTTGGTTTGTTTCACTTTTGTTTCATTTTTCTTCTGAATTCTTCTGCATGTCCATGCAGGTAGCAGACTTCCAAAGAGAAGTTGAATTCGGCAGAAGTTATTCCAGAAACGGAGGTGGATCAACGTAACTCATGCCCACTATGCTTGAGTAACTAGTGATTCATCAAATAACCAATAGATAAATGGATAGATGAACGACATGCAGCCATGGCTGTAGTAACAGCTCTGTGAGGACCGTGAGGCCTGCTGTCCTATGATGCTCCGTCTGCTCCAACACCAGCCTCCGTCATCCTGCTTGTTCTGATGACGAACCACCAGAGAGGATCTGGTTGGTTGTCATGGACGCGGGGTGAACGATGTGGGGGGCGGGGCTCCATGGGTCTGGAGGCGGGTCTACGTCACGGATGTTTCCACTGTATCTCCTGGGTGTGGGAAAGCTGAAATAGCTCCCACACATGGCTCACCCATGTGCTATCTCTCAGCCCACTCCCTTCCTCCCTCGCCTCTCCCCCCGCGTCAGACGCGACTGGGCTGTGTCATTCGTTAACGGATACCAATACATGTTGTTCTTCTACGGTCACACACACACTCCCACTGCACCACGCCCCCCTGCTGGGTCTGCTGTGAGTCGTAGCGGGTGGAGTGGCTGTGGGGGCGGGTTGGTGTTGGAGGTGTCATCATTACTCTTGTTTAGTTGGAATCTTCGTCACTAGTGGAGTAAACTGGAAACAGAAAGAGTGTGTTATGGGGACGGGAATCGCCAGGGACCGCACGATTCCATACTACGATTTTTGAGTGCCGATAAGATATGGATTGGGATTCTGTAAATAACGCGACAGGATAATATGATTTTTTGGGTGTGGTTTTATATTTTGTGTGGTTTAGCATTAGGGTTGAGAGGTTCTACAGAACAGAGTTGATAAAAACTGTAGGAGAATAAACTATAGCGCTCTCTGTAGGACATTCATTCATTAATTTGCATCCACTAAGATAACATTGAGATGTCTGGCTTTAAAAAAGAGTATTGTCAAAGAAAAGAACTGCGATACTCGCTATAGGGGTGGGCGGTATACCGGTGATGTCACCGCCACCGGTGTCACGTTCTGCCCGATATGGATTTTGCAATACCGTCATGACGTCATAAACACCCACACGTTTTGGTTTAGAGCGCATACGGAGAAAGAAATATAGCGCGCGCACAGACTTTTTATAAAACGTCCATGGCCACAACACTAATGAACTATCATTACAAACCTACACTAGCCGCGTTTACATGGACACTTCTGATCCGATTAGATTTCTAATCGGAATAGGTATATTCCTATCATACGATCCGAATGTACTGTATATATGGCATTTACAACAGTGGTAAGCGTACGTTCGTATGTCTCTCGCGCACACCTGACACATCTGGACCGGCGGCGACACGGAGGTGTCTTGCTTCGCCCTGAAGGGTAATATTTTCGATAATGACCGGCGACGTTCTATACATTATCCCACTTATTACACGGCTACTTGCCAAAACGAAAAAATATCTTCACACGGTGTGTCTTTTTACAATTACCATTCGTAGTGTTGATCAGCAGAGAAATAGTCCGCCAAAGACGTTGACGTCGCTTAGCAACCAGACACGCTGGGGTTGATAAGAAAGACGTGAATCAGGCAAAAAATCCACTTTCCTTGACAGCGGTCAAGTTAGGTGTGCATAAAAGTAGTTTTATTTTTGTAATACCGTGATATAATACCGTCACCGCAAAAATGGAAAAAAATACCGTGATAAAAATTTTAGGTCATATCGCCCACCCCTAGTATGAATTGGAGTTGGAGTGTTTGTTTTACCTCTCCGTTCAGTTTGGAGCTCCCACTAGATCAAGGAGTGCCTCCAAACTGTCAGGGTGTAGGGAAGGTAAATGGGACAGGGCTTCAGTATTGAGCATAAGCACTTGCATCCCCCCTTCCCACCACCGCGCACACACACCAGCGCTCCAACGCAGCTTGTGTCTCCTATCAACGGGTCCCGTAGGGTCTGAGCTCCTGAACCCTTGAGAGCCTTGACAGCCAAGAGACTTTCAGCCAGACGTTGATGGACCTCTCATCTACCAAACACCCAGCAGACATATCGGCAATCACATATCGGCGGTAACAACGGGACATAGATTCTCTTTTTCGTAGGTACGATTAGCTCTCCTTCCATTCAGCACTACCTCTGGGGGTTCCCACGCACAGAGACTAGGCCTGCTCCAAAGGCATCAAGGCTGTTAGCTGGGCTTCAGCAGAGGGGATGTGGTCTCTGTTGTTTGGTTTCTCAAAAGTCAAAGTCGTGGGCCAAGTCTATCTGCCCGTTTGCAGTAGGTACCCAATGGTGGATTTAGCCCTGCTGCTAGACTAGTGTAGTTTATTGTGGTAGCAGGTGGTAGAAGTAGTCCCTGTCGTGAGGTGAAGGGGCTGTCTAACAGGTTGTCCTCCTCCTGTGCATAGAGGAGACAGGAGGAGGAGTAC
>OOFG01106876.1:0-10430 GCA_900323295.1 Molva molva | reverse complement strand
CATGCGCCTCACACAACAATGACAGTGTGTTCTATTTACTGTACACACACACACACACAAACACACACGCACGCATGCACGCGTGCGCACACACACACACACACACACAGAGGTGCACAAGCACACGCATGCCATGCACACATGCACGCTCGGGCATGTGCATGTGCACGTGCACGTACAGACAAAGACACGTAGATACCCACAGACTCACACCAAAACAGACACATTACCTATTCAAGAGACAATGGAAATGAGGCAAACACAGCTTACTCCAGTGTTGTTTGCAGTAACCTGACTTTTCATGGTTAATACAAAGAAAATATAATTTACAGGCTACATTTGCTGCATATATCCCCAGCTCCATTGATGATTCTTTGACTCTCAGAATAGACCTTTCATCATATTGGTATGACAGAGGAGCTGCTCAGGTCTTGTTTGCTGGGGGCCCCTGGAGACACCAGTGTTTATTTTACCTACACTCATGTTTTAACCTGGGTTAAAACACGACCCTGGAGAGAGTCTGTCTCTCCAGGGTCCATGTATCTATCTATCTATCTATCTATCTATCTATTCATAATAAAAACAATAATACTAATAGTAATAATAATTAATTTGATATATGTTGCTCCTTTCATCAGGACCCAAAGCACTTTACATGTGGGAGACACAGAACAAGAATAAAGTCCACAGAGTCCATCCATCCATCCATTCATTCATTCATCCATCCATCCATCTATGATGATTATATATATATTTATATTTATATGTAAAATTATACACATATATAGCCACCATATACAATTCACTCGGGAGAGCTCTCTGTCAGTAACTCAGGGCCCTTTTCTCCCCAATAATCTCAGCCCCTCTCACTTCACCCTTCCCTCTAACTCCACCCCTCCCTCTAACTCCACCCCTCCCTCTAACTCTACCTCTTAGTGGATCTGATGCTCTTAGAAAATGACAGACATTGACCTTGCGATGTATTTTAGTCACCGCAGAAAAAAGAAAAGGAAAGTGTCTCCCTCAGCAAGGAGGGAGACGCGGCTGTCCAGATGGTTTTGTGTGGCCGCGTCTTGCTAATTGTCAGTGATGCCATCAAAGGGACGATGCAGACCTGACAACTTAGCTGATGAGCAATGAGATGAGCATGAGAAGGGAATTAAAGCCAAAAAACAAGTGACAGTTATTCTGCCCGCACCCTTGCCATGCTTTTAAGCTTATTAAAAATAAGTTCTCCTCTCCTCCTCTTGTTGGTCTGCTATGTATTTGTTGTTTGGAAAAAAAAAATTTGAACACTAAATTAGAATGCTTTAATTGTTTGAGTGTTAAGTTCAGAACAGTCATCGCTCTGTAATTATTTTAATTACGGCAGAAAGGCAACAATAACAAGAAAAAAGGCACACATAAGTCTTCTAATGGCACCTTCATTAAAGAAGCTCTTTGTAAGCCAATTAGAACCAAAAAACAGCCTATCATTTTTATTATCACCTGTCAACTTTTGCTTTTAAAGTTGAATAGGCCGCCGCAGCAAGCCGCTGCTGGATGTCTGCGGTGATTGGACAACATGCAAGACAAAACATATGACACGGGGAATGAGCTGGGCCCAGACTGACATGTGCTAAAGTGCATTATAGTCATTGCCAGGATAAAGGTCACATTGACTCCTGTTATGAATTAGACAGGACAGCTCTGGCATACATGGGGTGTCAAGTGTGAGAAAGTCTGAAAGAAAATCCCTCGGATGTTTCGGGACACACACCGAGACGGAGAGAAGTGTCTACGTCTCGTTCTCTCTCTCTTTCTCTCTCTCTCTCTCTCTCTCTCCCTCTCTCTCCTTGTAATTATCACACTTAATCATCACATTGAAACAGAAGCCTTTCCTTGCTTCATGGTATAATGGGAATGTAGCGCCTATGTGGGAAACAGCCCAAGTCTGCTCTTCCACATTCACAGTGGTTGTCAAAACAATGGTATTCCAGTTAAAGGTGGTTCTATCATAAATACAGTTTTCGTTAACAAGCGTGTAAACCCAATAAATATTGTTTACTCTGATAACAAACTAAAAAATAAAGACAAAAAACGTATTCATGTGCTTATACATGGATACACCAAAACCACACATGTGATTGGGAGCAGACTTTTTTCTCTGAGAAACAAAGCCAAACGACTTGAAAGGAAATGGCTGGCTAGTATGGTTTTATTTGACCGTGGCCAATTAGAGACCTTCTTTAAATTAAAACATTGTACCTCACAACAGACTCCACCAAACACACATTTCCCTCATGGGACTCAAGTGTTTGCTTTGTTTTCAGGCATTTTATATTCTACCAGTTACATTTTGTCTCGTATGAATATGAAAATATGTAGGGAGGTGAAGACAAGTCTTGATAGCCCATGTTTCAAAACGTGTAAGAAACCACCAAGTTTGGGAACGAACATGTAGGGGTTAGTTCCAAGTTTGGCCTGGCCGTTTGCATCCTACTCTAATTCATCCTGCTGTTACTTCTTTTCATCATTATCCCTTACTCTTGTCTCATTTGACGACATATTTTTGCGCTGTAACCTGTAATCTTTAACAGTAACAGTTCCTCAGTCATTAAAAAGAGATTGACCACTTAGCTTAGCAATAGATGGCACATTACACACATGACAGAAGATAAATGCAATAACACGATAATGAAAACACTGGTAAGCAGGCCATGCAGTATGATACAACCAGAAACACGATTCTGAACCTTTACTTTGAAGGGATTACATGTGGAAAATAGTAACACCTGTATTGCTTATACTGGTTGTTAAGCATCAGAATAAAATGTTGTGCAATATGCATAACCAAATGCTGGAATAATGAGCCATCTGTATGTGTGGTCCCCTTCCTTGGAGATGCCAAGAAAGGCACCATCTGTGATGCAGATACCAGCTGTTTTGCTTTTTATTACATGTTTATTAAAAGCTGGAATTGTCCTCCTCAAGATGAGGAAGGGAAAGCATGGGTGGCAACGTTGGTTAACCGGTTGCCTCCATCTCCATTAGAAACAGACCTTAAGATTAAGTTGCTCCTGGTGAAGAAACCCCAACTGTTCCATCAAGAGACACAGAGCTGTAATTGAATATTTTGTTGTCTTCTCTCAGCGGTAACTGACGGAAAACGAGGAGGACAAAGTCACAACTGCCTGCCAGCAAAGTATCCCAACATGAAACGCGAAGGTAAGGAATAGAGAGTAATCCGGTAAGACGAAACAATAATAAATAAACAAAATGATGTCACTTAGCTCCCGTTCAAACAGCCCTTTAAAGGTTTGTACTTCACAACTCGCATCGCACCCCCACCCAGCAGGCTAGACACATCCTCCCTATTTGCATTGTTTTCAATTTTCAAAACCTATTAGCGAGCTATCGATTGACCGCAATTGAGCATTTATGCACAGCAGGCAACCTACATCCCTCAAGTCAAAATCAGAAGCCGTCTCCCGTAATTGAGGGTGGCAGAACTGCAGACCACCCTCTGCAACTGTCAACAAATTTCAGGCGCTCAAACTAAGATAACGTCAGGGATGCATCCCGACCGCGAGTGATGGACACGGAGAAGGGGAACTGGAAACGTCCATCAGCATCCTTTGCCACGTGCGGAACAAGACAGGTCAGGTCTGAGGAGACACTGACAAACCCAGGGTGGACACACTGTCGCCGCAAACTAAAGCGATGCCGAGGGACAAGTGACAGGCTGCTCTGATCCCCTTACCTCGCTGCTGTACATGCAACCTGGGGGGAGCGCACTGCACACGTGCAGCATGGGTTAGACATTCCCATATGGAGCCGAGGGACACCAGGAGAAAGAGAGAGAGAGAGAGAGAGAGAGAGAGAGAGAGAGGATGGAGAGATGGAAATTATAAGGAGTTAATAGTTAATTTGGAATATGACAGCACACACAGGCCCTTAGAGAACATACCATAATATTTTATTTGTGTGCCGGACTGCATTGTGTGCAGGCGTTTGCATGGCCTACAGTGGGGCGGATTGATGTCTCTGACAATGCACTCATTTCTGAGCTTGAGTGTGTGCACTCTGCTCAATGCTCAATAAAACAAACAAAATGGCCTCCCTTTCTGTATAAACAATTACCTGCCATAGATTGCAACCTTATTGGATCTAGTGAAATGTTTGAAATAAATCATTAAAGGCGCTGACAGGGCATTTATCTTCACTCTGGCTTTAATGCGTTGAGCACAACACAGTGGATGAAGTCAGTCAAGGGTGTGTGTGTGTGTGCGTGTTTTTTTTTGTGTGTGTGTGCAGGGCCAGGTCCCAGTGTGCCCCTGTGTGTGTGCTTGTAAGAGCAGCGTTGCGTGTGTCAATCCTCCTGTGGAGCCATGTTCTTAAAGCTCTTCATTTTGAAATCAAGCATGAATAATTAAGTCATTTCACAAGGCTGCTTTGACGATACATTACATGAGAGGAAATAGGTCAAGCTGCAAGGCTGGATACATTGTTTGCATGGATATTATTGGGTCAAAAAGATGGCTTTTATAGATGGTTATTAACACACCACACCCCCCACCTCCCTCACACCCGGTCACCCTATGCCCCATATTTTAAGTATCGTATTTCAGCTTTAGACAAGCACGAGATTTCCATTTTCTTAAAGATATGAGAATGTGTGCTTTTGCCTTGACTCAGGTTGCAGCTGGGTGTAAGTGAATATAGTACATCAACTCCTACCCCTAACCGTGTCATTATGCTCCACGGCAAACAGAAATTAAGACTTTTAACTTGTAAGACTTGTAATCTCTCTAAGACATATAATGGCACACCATACTTTGCATCAAAGTGAACGACAATGCGTCATGAAAGTCCTTGTTTTTTGTTCTTTGTGGTGAACCTGACTGGAGTTAAATCCAGGAACTGGGATCTCATAGTGGTGATAGATTGCAGGCTTAGCTCCACAGCTAGAAGCTAGTAGCGGATATAGGATCAAATATCCCTAATCGGCCCACACTAGTAGTTTCATTAAAAACAAGTGCATTTTTTTTTTGTCATGGTGGAACATATTTATTTTATTTTCGCCAAATTATGATCAAAGTAAATTAGAAGTAGTTCAACAGTGAATTAAGTGTCCTCACCACATCAGTGGCCGTAGTTGGCTACTTTGCTCTTGGCAACTTTAAGACAAATGGTTGATATTAAGATATTTTGCCAAAGAGGACATACAAATAAACAAACAAATATATGAAACATCCAAATAGACCACGTTTAATGTAGTACATCTCTTTTGAGGAAATCCTTTTGAATGAACAAACAAAAAATAGGAGCAGAAACTGCCCAGATGTTTTTTATTTACATTTCCCACAGTGAACATGGCTTTTGTCAACAATGAATCTCAGCGGGCATGAATGTAATTGTTTACGTCTTGTGACTAATACAACTACAAAAGAAATCCGGGTTGTCATTATCATTTTTCGGGAATAATAGTAGAATTAATTACAATACAGTAGAACAAATACAAATTCAGTAAAACAACTATTACTGCTATTTCACTCTTTCGAAAGCAATAATGAAGTTGCTTTGAACCATATCAGCGTGCAAAAAGTCTGCATGTTACCTGCATTTTGAACAAGATAACAAATATACAAAAAACTGATATTACCTTACCCTTTACTGATCCTATATTTATATCCATATATGGTCATTACAAATACAATAGTAAAAAAAAGTTCTTACATACAAAAGTTCAGAATATTCACTTGTTATGTGCTTTCTAAGTTACCTTGAGTACACATTTCTGTAAACTAGTACAATACAATTGTACAGATTCAGCCTGCTGTAAAATCCTTACGGCTGTCTGGAATATGAGGCCAGAAATTGGATATAGGAGCCTCCGGAATCAAAGTTATCACAATTGTTTATATGTCTTTAAAATGATGATGAGAGGCGCACAGAGAAACTATCAGACTTTAACGTCCAGCCCCAAAGGCAGACCGAGCGAGGGGAAGAGAAGAGAGCGAGTCTGTCTCTGAGTGCTTCTTTTACTGCAGAAAACACACACTGTCGCTTGCTGTTTTTACCTCAGCTTTTCCTTCAGAGGAATTAGGCTCTGCCTTACTGGTGTGAGGACATCATACTGCATAAATTACCTACAGGGCAGAAAGTTACTTTTAAAGCCCTCTTTTAAAGAACAGGCCTTGAAAAATAATTGTAGACTTTTTAAACACTTTCAAAATGGCGATATTCAATATAGATTTTATATTTGATTGCTATGTTGCTATGCCTCCGAACCAAGAAACGATATATTATTGTGTAATTCATAATATCACGGTCGGCGAGTTTAATTATATCGTTACTTGGTGTCTTGATATACTTTTTTCAGGGTTAAACCTTTGCTAATCATAGTCAAACATCCATCTGTATTTGCAGTTGCTTGGTATATTGTTGGGCTATGGTGTTGTCTTCTTGTAGGGTTATCAGGCTGCTATATGTATTTAATCTCAAGGCTGGGCATCTGCTCTTGCCTGCATATGTTTCTGCATATGTCACTGTTCATTCTATGAGACTTTTCTCTTTTTTTTAGCTTGAATTCAAATTAGATGTACGTTACCAATGCAGCAAGGCCTAATGGAAAACATTTGAACTGATGTGATAAATTTGTATTTGAGAGAGCTTAAATTGTCTCTCATTGACTGATATGTTACGACGTTTGAAGTTGGTTGACCCTTCCCATTACCACAAAAACATAAAAATGTTGAGCATTCACAGAGAAAATAAATAGAGACCATACACACCATTAATTGGGCCTTTTAATTGTCAGTTTAGCAGCTTCAGCAAAATTACTGGATAATGCTGTTCTAAAAAAAACCATCAAACTATTGTTCATATAATTTCTGTTAATATATGGAATATTAGAGCTCCTTCCTGTTGTTGGGTCTTTTTTTCCACCTTAAATCCATTAATTGAATACAAATATGAAAGTATAGTTCAGTTCAGTTCATGATACTTCATTTAAACACAAACTTTGACCAAACTTAGTTGAAAGATAAAGCAAGAAAGCAAGAAGCAAAGAAAGCGATTGTCCCAATTTGTTCCGGTGGTGGTCCGCACACTTTAGTGAAATCTGTTGAAGTTATAGGCTGGAAAATCCTCTGTGCAGCCGGGTAAGAAAGGCACATTCATGTGACGGAGTGAAAACTCATCAAGGCTTCAGGGTTGAGGAGATCCCCCATCTGCACGGGGAACCTCTGGTGACACCTGTGCACGGGCGAACACCCAGAGTTTGGAATACACCGGGGAGGAAAACTTTGTTGTTGTTTTAACATATATGTGAGCACACGAATGCATGCGTGTGTGATATGCACAGACACACACGCACAAACGCAGCTACACTACACACACACACACACACACATATACCCTGAGACACACATACCCCCCATATACTCACACACACACACACACACACCTACACACACGCATCAAACACATAATACACACACATACAAACACACACACACATATGCACACACACACACACACACACACATACCATCACTCACGCACACACACACACTGAAACATATCCGTGTGTGCAGACAGCACCTTGTGGCGACGTGTAGCTAGAGGAAGTCAGACTATGATGTCATGACGTGATCCCAGCAGGGGAGAGATAAGGAGAGGAGAGGGCTGGGTGCTGGTATATGAGCCCCTATAGTCACTCACACACACACACACACACACACACGAGTATAATGGAGTGGAGGTGGTCGGGGCGCGCGGGGGGGAGTAAAGGCCGCCAGAGATGCATGTTTTGGGCCGAATCTAAGACATGATGAATCACACGCACGGTTCACGTAGAGTTCAGGGAGGTCTTTGGTGCGGTGGGAAGACAAAAAAATGAGTGACCGACACAAACAGGGCGCATGGAATATTATCAGGAAGCCATTTGTAACACGAGGTGAGGCTGGACATCTAATGGGCGTTGTCTCTTTGAAATGAAACCATCCATCACCTCAACTTGGGATATGATTAGGTCATAAGTAGTGAGGCGTTCAAGCTCCAAACATAACAACCAACACTGGGTTACAGAAGGGAACGGATGATCAATTCTACGTTACTTTAGCATGCTTCCAATAAAACCCTTCCTGTCATGGTTGTGGGTAGTTTTAGAGCTATAACATAAAACAAACACACAAACATAATCATATAAAGAAGGCTTACATTAATTTGCGTTACTACAAATATTGCTTGATAAATAGGCCTACTTTGTGTCATTGTGAAGTAATTGTTATTGTATTACAATTGTATACAACCTAACTGGATGAAACGTCTAATACATGCTTTGAATCCCCACTCCATAAGTCAACCTAAATGTTTATTTGTCCTTTTATATGACTCAATCTGTAAACATGGTTTTAAACGAGTTTTTTAAACTCGTTTCCCTTGTGATAAAGTCGTATATTCTAATATTTTCTATTAGTGTGTATTCTTTTCTATTCTAACATATTATATTATACTATTGAACTATTTGATTCTAGTCATTGGAAAAAAGGTATTCTGTAAAAAGCGGTAACAAGATCTTTTTTTATGTATCTAAAAGTTCATAATTCCATGCTTTTTCACTTACATAAATATCGTCTATGGCTTGTTGAACTTGAATTTTATCATCGCAGCATTTGCCTGGGTTACATTTCTTTAATATTTGAGAAACATCCTATCAATTTCCGGATAAATCATCGATAACGCTGTGGAGATGACCGGTGAAAACGAATGCCCGTTTTTCTACAATGTACGGTTTACGTCTTTCTGATCCGACAACCGAAAGCACACAGGCTACCTTCTCGTGTTTTCTCTGGCCCCTGTTCCTTTAATAAACTCATGGTTATCTAGTGTAACAAATGTCCCGCTGCCATCATCAAGTCCAGGCGAGAGGGGAGGAGTTTTTAATGTTCAGTTTGTTCTATGGATAGATGTTTTCTGGCATCGCCTCACCCTCACTGCACTGTGCGTAATACCATTACCCCACGCTTTACGCGCTTCTCGCCACATATCGCATACATCCCACCGCGAAACTGACTGACAGACGTCGTTGTGTGTGTGCTTTGATGGACAAACACGGAAGGTGAAGAAAAAGAAAAGATCCGCTCGTCTCGGGGAAGAGAAGGTGAAGAAGGGAACAGCAGCCGCTCTGACATCTGCTTTTCCTTGACAACGGGTTCTTATAACTGGGATATAGTTAGAGAGAACTACACTGAGACCAACATAAAGACACCTTATATCTCTCTCTCTATGTATGGACTATATTAGACCGCATAGAACATTTCACCTGGGCAGAATAGTGAACTGCGAGTTCCAAAATGCCACGGAGGAAACAGCAGGCGCCGAAACGGGCTGCGGGTAAGCAGGACTTTTACACCTTTTTCTACATCCAAACAGTCTGCATGAGGATCTGAATGGAAACGTGACATTTGGCCGTTTGTTTTTTTGTGTTGCTTTTCCCTTAGCGCTCCAGTTGATTCGTGTCTCAAGATAACATAGCTAATAGCGTCACGCTGTCGCTCAATCACATATTGTGACCGTCAGAACTCACTATAACAATATCCTAACTACAAATTAAAAAAATGTAATAAAAAAATACGTGGAGCGTTAGATAAAGTGTCAAATGTATTTGTTTATTTGATAATAGGCTCGGCATGTGTTTTTGCAATAGTGATAATTTCCCATATGCTGCCAGATTGTTACTGACTGAGCAAAACGTAAAGTTTTTATTAACATTAAAAATCTTTTAAAATCTTAAGAGAAAGCCATTAAATAAGACAAGTGAAATGGATGTGGTTCCACGATAGAATATGAAACGGATGAACTCTGTTTGAACTCTTAATATCTTATAGACAAATGGAGAATGAGTTACACTCAAACACATGCACTCCGTCCACACTGACAGCGGATAGGGAAACGCGCGCGACAGTGCGCGCACATATCCGTGTACGCAAAAATCCTTCTCTATATAACTTTAGTGTCATTGCCGTTCAAAATATGCTTCTTGGACTATTTACAAAGCATCATATAACTCGAGTGGAGGGGTTATGATTTTCTATAGTCAATCTCAATCTTTTCGAGACTTTTATTTTGTAAAACACATTTTGTATTACACCAAAGGTCACAAAACTATTATCCCTGACCTTATTTAAAATGCTGCCAGCAAATCAAGAATTTCATGAGGATACTTTTTCCCTACATTTAGGACTGAGGTAGTTGGTTAAAACGGAATGAATCTGAATGAGTATTTCTTTCCAGCAATGATGCGAGCACTTGTTTGTTGTGTGGACAAGTTATCAGTCTTTATTATGGTTCAGATGTAGCAACCAGATGGTGATTGTTCTTTGCCAATAATGGCTGCTCTTTATACCCGCTTAAGATTCTGAGACCCTTATCTGTGAAGCACA
>OOFG01106875.1:0-11367 GCA_900323295.1 Molva molva | reverse complement strand
TAAGTAACACTTACACACACACCCACACACACACACATACACATACAAACACAAACGTGCGAACAAACACACACACACACATATACACAGATGTACACATACACACACACACACACACACACACACACACACACACACACACACACACACACACACACACACACGCACACACACACACACACACACACACATGTGAACACACACACGCACACACACACACACACACACACACATACACACACACTAACACATATGCACACACACACGCACACACACACAAACACCCACACACACACACACACACACGCAAACACACACACACACACACACAGATATATCACACACACACACACTCACTCACTCACTCACTCACTCACTCACTCACTCCTTACCCGAGGAAGGCCTTTCAGCAGACTGAGCGTGATGGCACCAGAACCACAGCCCACTTCTAAGCATGTCAGCTGTTGTTCACCATGCATTCCAGTGTCCTGTTTTCCATGGAGGTCTGCAAGCACTAGTTCAACCAACTCCTGCACCACAAACAGAGAAGTCCTCATTCAAATAATAGCAGCCCCCTCCTCCCAAAGCTCGAAGCTCACGTGGGTTGCCAGGTTGAGGACACACACCTTTTAAGATTTAGTACAGTCGCTTTCTTACATATAGCTCCTTTAACACTGGGAAATGGGAAAACGGGCCCCTCTTGAGCATAGGAGCGCCTAGGGTAGTGACCGCCACTCGTCCCATAGGGAACCAATGGCAATGCTGAGCTCTTTTGGCACTTGTCATGAACATGGGGCTTACCGGTGATGTGTACAAGAATATTCCCATCTCTCACCTCTGTTTCCGGTCTTGGGATGAAAACAGGCGGTCTCATCTTAAGTGTCAAGTCTCGAAAGTCCCACTCCTCAATCACATACTGCACAGGCATCCTAAACCAAACACACACCCACACACACACACATAGCATTATGCAAGTTGTCTTACAAGAAGAATAGTACACTTGGAAGAAGAAAAGTACACTTGAAAGGTGTTGCAGATACACTTTGTACCTGGAAAGCCGCTTGATACAAAGCTCCCACAACCGCTCCATTTTGTCACAACTCAGAGGCTTGTTCAACTTTACATGTCCGAGGCCTTCTATCTGTGAACACATATTGAATATTAGAATTGGAAAAATGGTTTGATTGTAAATTAATTCCACTGCAGCCAACAAATGGATTCCCTTTGTTGATTGATCCGTGGGTGGATGGGTTCATAATTCTAGCTTGAGCCAAAGTATTGGCTGCAGTGAACAAGTTACATAGTGCAGGTCTAAGGAGCATGGACAGGTGTCCACGTATTGTGCCATTCACTTCACACTCACAACATATTCTCACCGTTTTAGCACCCAGCAGATGTGCAACGATGTACTGGCTGGAGTGGGCAGGTTCTGCCACACCCCTCTCTTCAAAGTACCTTCTCCACAGGTTCAGTGCTTGAAACGCTGTCATGCTTGAACCAGGGATGGGAGGTGGTGTTGGGTCAGTGGATACGGGGGGTGAATGCGTGCCACATATTCCCTGTAGAGAGGACCGGAGGGAATCGAATTTCGAGGAAAATAAGGCCTATGTTGTTGTTAGTCATCAGCCCAACTCAACCCTGACCTTCACATTTGTTGAGGCCTGATGCACTTGAAAGCTTCTCAGTCAATGCCTTGTTCCTTTTAATCCAGGGCTGTCAGCATTAGTTGGATGTAACTTGTTTTGAGATTATTGGGACTTTTAATTAAAAACCATCGTAAATGCTTTATTTTCAGTAAGGACTTTTCACCCCTGATTGTTAAACTGCAGTAATAAGACAGTAGACAGCAGCTTGGCAAATACTGCTATTTATAATAACTACCATTTCACTTCTGGTTTGTTTTGTTCATTTCATCACAGATACGTCAAAACAATTGTTGCATGTGGTGGTTATTAGCCCTCAATGAGTAAAAAAAAAAAAAAAGCATGTACCAGCCACGAAAATAACAACTTGGTTAACTGGACTTTGGAAACATCAGGCTATCCAATCCCATGGATGTTGATCCGTCCCATAAAATGTTGATTACTGCAGCAGCCTTACCTTTAGCCCATTTCTACTGAAGTGGCCGAACCGCCTGCATGTGTGTATAGCTTTCCCCCACATAACACGTGCTGTCTTCATGGACCAGCCAGGCCCAGTCTCAGTGAGCTGTATATCGAAACGGTTCGCGTCGTTTCGAATGCACCTTTGTTCTTCTCGACTACAGAAGGCTTTCTTAAGATTTGCGTATCGTGTATTTAGTGGTGGTTTCTTTAGACCCGTAGCAAAGCCAGGCCGTTTGGATATCTTAATAATATAAGCATTTGATTATATGTATTACTCGTGTGCTTGAACCTCCGGTAGTGTTGTGATACTACGGTGGACGGCGCTGAACCTCCCCATGCGCAGGCGCAGTGTCACATCCGACTACACTGACTGTCGTAAACAAACCCACGTTCTGGTGCAGGCTTGACTATACCGTGATTTGCTTATTTGAAACAGTTGTTTTCTTTTAAACAGATAACCCGTATGTAGACCTATACTTAGTTGTCTGCTATGTCACAATTTGCAAGGCGACGGGATATCTGCAGACTGTCCCTGGTGTGTCCTTTCCATGTTATTTAGACGGCTAAAGCTAGCTGGAGTTAGCTCAAAGCTTAAAAACAACTGTGACAATCGAGGCTGGCAGGGCGACAAGTGCAGCATCTTATGCCGCAAGTGTCAACTTCTTAAATCCTTTAGGCCTACTTATATTTACATTCGCAGTTACGCTTTCGATTGGGGCATTAACTGTATTGTCATGGGCATGGCGAGTCGTATAGAGTGCGTATTCTTCAGTGAGTTTCACCCTACTCTCGGCCCAAAAATCACTTACCAGGTAAGTGCACATCAAGAGGTTCTGAAAAATGCATGCAAAAGGTGCATTTCGTGATTGCTAATACAAATAATTCTTCCAGGTGCCGGAGGAGTACATCTCTCGCGAGCTGTTCGACACCGTGCAGGTGTATATTATTACCAAGCCAGAACTACAAAACAAACTCATCACTGTGTAGGTACTCGACATTATTTCCAGAAGTATGTTAAATGCGTGTTGCCTGCCACTGTCATGTTATAATATTCAACTTTGAAAAAGAAGAGGAAAAATTATAACCACAAATAGTGATGTGATAATAATGAATCCAGGTCCAGGCACTCACGTAGGTTGAAATGAAAACCCCTTTAATGAGTGGGTTGTTACATTAAATAATAGTAACACCAACGCATAACAGCCCTCCCTTCTTGTGGTTCTAATTTTCCCTCTACTTTTCCAAGTTATATTCCCTTCCTTCTGATAATAGTCAACATGATGTTTAATTTGCAGGACTGCCATGGGGAAGAAACTAATTGGGTGCCCGGTATGCATTGAACATAAAAAGTACAGCCGCAACGCTCTGCTCTTTAACCTGGGTCTTGTATGTGATGCACAAAGCAAGACGTGTGCCCTGGAGCCCATAGTCAAGAAGCTCTCTGGGTACCTGACCACCCTGGAGGTAATGGGAAATCCCTGTGTAAACACGTTGGTCCTAGATAACCATTGAATGTTACTATTTATAATGATGTCTTAATCTTAACATTACCCTGGCATGTCTGTGACTATTGTATGGTGTTGCAGCTGGAGACTGGCTTTATATCCAATGAGGAGTGCAAGCAGAAACTCCTGCCTATAATGTCAACATTATTAGAAGAGCTCAACGCTACTGGGGCATGCACCTTACCAATAGGTAGCGGGTTACATGCATTGCATATACATATTGCATTTTGACACGTGATAAATGTCTTGCATACACATATTGCATTGTGACACATGATAAATGTATTGCATACACATATTGCATTGTGACACATGATAAATGTATTGCATACACATATTGCATTGTGACACATGATAAGTGTTGACGCTGCGTGACGCTTCTCTCTCTCACCTTTGTTTCTCTCTTGCAGACGAGTCCAACACGATACACCTGAAGCTTATAGAGCAACGCAAAGATCCACCCATAGTACAAGAATATGATGTTCCAGTGTTTGCTAAATGCAAAGACCACTTTATTAAATCACAATGGGACCTGACCACTCAACAGGCAGGTCTTACTGACAAAAAAACATTTCTGCATCACTGTAGCATGTATTCAATGAAGTATTTATTTGAATGTATTGTTGACCTTTTTGTTGCAGACTGGAAATGTTTTTTTGCTTATCATATTTGGATGATTTTTATTATCAAAGCACATGACAAAGTAAAACTAAACATTTCGTAAACTCTCATAGATCCTGCCCTATATTGACGGGTTTCGACATATCCAGAAAATCTCAGCTGAGGCAGATGTGGAGTTAAATCTCGTTCGCATAGCTGTGCAAAATCTCCTGTAAGTACATTTGATATGATTGGGCTTCTATGTGATGGGATATCATGTCAGACATGTTGGCAGTGACCTTTTTTCTCCGATAGGTACTACGGTGTTGTCACCATGGTATCAATATTTCAGGTACAGTGCAGAACTAGACCAATCCATTGCCAGAGATATTTAACAGTAACGATTCTATGCTACTTACTATTTTGTCTTCCCCCACCCCAGTACTCCAATGTGTACTGCACAACCCCCACAGTCCAGAGCCTTATTGACAACAAGTCCATTCAGGAGGAATGCCTGATATATGTCACAAAGCAAGGTAAAGAGGAGCAAGGTAAACGGGATGGACGACAGATGTACGGTTTCCCCTTCACCTTTGACACGCGTATCTGTTTCTCTTTGTGGCTCAGGTCAGAAGCAGGCCAACCTCAGAGATGTGTTCCAGCTGTACTGTGGTCTGACCCCAGGGACAACGGTTCGAGACCTTTGCTCTCGTTACTCACAACAGCTTCAAAGAGTGGACGAGAGGTCCGTGCTGTGCAGCGATAACATCCAAAAAACATACTGAATGACTTTCAGAGAGAATAAAACAAATTGTGGTCACAACTTATGTCAAGTCTACACACTGGGTTGTTTTTTTTGTTTGTTTTGCCGTTTCAGGAGGCTCATTCAGTTCGGCCTGATGAAGGGGCTGATAAGGCGACTGCAGAAGTATCCTGTGAAGGTGTGTCGTGACGAGAAGAGCCAGCCCCCGCGGCTGTACACCGGCTGTCACAGTTATGATGAGATCTGCTGTAAAACAGGCAAGTCCAGCACTGGTGGTCTCTGTTAGCTTGACTTAGTCATTTGAATAATTCCAATTCCAAGAGAGGGTTCCAAGAGTTTGATGTCCCGTATGCTATCATGTGTTTTATTCCTGCAGGAATGAGCTACAAAGAACTGGATGAACGGCTAGAGAATGACCCAAACATCATTGTGTGCTGGAAGTAGCTTGAGACACACTAACAATGGATGGATCTGCCTTCTATAGAACTGCCTTGAATGAAGATGTTTCTCCCAAAGACCCATGAAAAGCCTTAGATTTTACTTGTGAAGTAATGTTAAAAGTTAGCAGGATTTTCTAAATTAATTGGATTGTATGTGAATTTATTTTCAGTATTTTTAGTTTGTAGCTGCCTGGTCCACTTGAAATGTTTTGTACGTCTGCCTAATAAAGCAGACTGACCCTTAGCGAACAAGCAGGAGGCCGTTATTGAGTTAAGAGTATGAATGCGACCCACTTCTGCCCCCATCTGGAGGTGAAGGGCATGACCGCTGTAAACCCAGGCATGTCTTCTGTGCGTTTCGTTTGTTGTTACCATGACCACCACGGGAACTGAAGTATAGCCATTACAAGAACCACTTCAATGATACTTAAGAACTACTTCAGTTTTGCCACTTGATTCTCACCCGATCGCAGCATGGATGCATCTGTAATTCTGCCAGGGGAAGGAGAGGGATATGTTCGATGCCTGGAAGCCTTTTCTCTCAGGGATGTAGGCTCTCAAAGGTAAACATGAAACCATCAACATAATGCTCACGACCAGGCTATGTCACCGTAATTAACTAGTTAAAGTGGGTTTGTCTGCAAACAAGGTAAATAACTTAGTCAAACTAATGAACACTTCCTTAATTACAGCATGAAGAAAAGTTTAGCTTCAAATAACCGGATTATAAAATAGTTATTTAAGGTAAAAAGTTAGTATTTATGTGCGTTCGTGGTTGATGGGCCTACGACGTAACTCCAATGTAGTGGTTTGATAAAAGCCGTTATGGACCTACAACCGAGCCTCGTGAAGGCCTAATGCAACCAACAGTGATGCACGAGTTCGCCCTGACTCATTTTGAAGAACAATTTACAGAAAAGCAATATACTTAACATTCGAACATTCCGCCAATTTATGGTAACATGACACAAACATAGACCAAATGGAATCTTTTGAAGTTTTTGAAAACTCTTTCTATTGTGTGTGTGTGTGTGTGTGTGTGTGTGTGTGAGACACAGGTGGTTCAGACAACATGAGTATGTAGAGAAACTTAACATGCAAGCCATTATAAGTGCCTCTTCAGCACATGATGAGTATGTCAAGGAGCTCCTGGTGACACATAGAAAGGTAACCATTAATACTGTATCAAAGTCTTACAAAGGTTGTGGTATATCCTAATAAATGTGTTGGCCCATATACTGTTATTATTTAAAACATCTAATACTGATATCACGTAAAAACAATAATGTAATCATTGTAATTTCCCCTTCAGATACCAACTCTAGTCCATGAGTTGATTCTAGTCGAGGTGTGGAAACAAAAAGTGTTCCCTGTTCTGTGTCAGTTAAAGGACTTCAACCCAAAGAGCACATTTCCTCTTTACATGGTGGTGAGTCTGACGTGTGAAGAGCTCATTGTTGTGGTTAGGTTAGTTTGAACGAGGTCATCAAACAATGTGCGCCTCTTCCTAATTCTAGATACACCACGAAGCCACTGTCATAAATCTCCTGGAAACGATCATGTTTCATAAGGTGAGTGTGTTGAAGCGAAATAAAATAAAACAATACTATACCAATGTTTAATAGCATATTATATCCCCCACACACAACAGTGCAGTACAGTGCCGTGTCATAGTAGATATTATGGGTTGTGCAGGACTCGTGTGAGGCTGCGGAAGACTCTATACTTGACTTGGTGGATTACTGCCACCGCAAGCTAACTCTGCTGGCCAGCAGAACCTCCAGGGACGGCCCGCCGACCCAGGACCGACACAGCCTGGCCGGGACCACTGGTGGTCCGGCCACAATGCAGGTGAGGGAGGTTTGTCTTATACTGGTCGGTGTAAGGCATGGGTCGGACAAGAGGTCGAATGCAAGTTAAATCGGGGGAAGTTCTCCAGTCTTTTGGGTGCTCAATGGAAGCTGTTGCACCCGTTGCAGGAGCTGCAGACACAGAACGCCGCTCTGGAGTTTGAGATCTCCCTCAAGGCCCTGTCGGTGCTGCGCTACATCACTGATCATACTGACAGGTGACGTACAATCTCTTTAACATTACATAGGAAGGACTTCTTTATGATAGCAGCAAGGAAGCAAAGACGGACAGGAAGAGAAGGTGAATTTAGAGCTAGGGTGGGCGATATTTATTAGAAGCGGTATTTGTAATATTTGTTGAAATTCTCTTTACATCCCGACATCAATCAATAAATCAAATGCTCTGGTAAAAAAAAGAATGAAATTAATGAGATTAAATGAATGGATGGCCTATGTCTACCTTCCTACCCGGCTACCTCATCGCGAGTCTTTCACCAGGCTAGGAAGACCTATTGCTAAAGCTAGCTGGTCTTGAATTTTGGGGAAGTGGCTTTGGAGGGAGGCCTGAAGGGAGGGGTGATATTTTTTCAGTTGGATACTTTAAAAATGTAGCTAACTCTGGCTGGTTTCTCCAAGTTGCCTATCCTAGCTTTAACACTACATATATACATATTCTTTATGATAGGAGCAAGGTAGCAAAGACAGACAGGAAGAGAAAGTTCATAGGGAAAGAGAGAAAAGTATTGTATATTTGGCAAGGACTGGGGCCAGACATTTTGCAGAGATGTAGCAAATGTATTAGCGGAATCTGTGACTATCTGACTGAGGCATTTGTACAGTGACAGTGAAGCAAAACTTAACTGCAACCTGTAAACAATGTATTGTAACTTCACAGCATCAGCGTGATCAACCGGATGCTGTGCATCCATAACATGCCTTGTGTATTGGTGCAGCTGATTGAGTGCTGCCCCTGGAGTCGCTACACAGCAGGTATATCTCCTGGTTGAGGAAATAACACATGGATTATCTGGGATGATAATGAAAATAATGATAGTATAGTATTTTCAGTATTTGTATACTTTATTTATTATATAGAGTATGTACAACTAGCTCATAAACGTACAACTTTTCTCTGTAAACATTCTTTCTTTTGACCAAAAAACAATCATACATAATTGTCGTCTTTTAATTGATGATTTATTTTGTTACATTTAATTAATTGAGTTAAAGGCGAGGTTGAGAAGTACATGAATGGCACATGGCAGAAGATCTCTCAAGAAGACCATGTAAAGATGAGCAAGCTGGATGGCCAGGTGTGGCTCTCACTCTACAACCTGCTGCTCAAGGAAGACTGCCAACGCAAATATGACTTCAACAACTTCAACAAGAATCAGATTTTAAAGGTATCTTATTTTCACGGTTTTTAGTTATCTCTTAACATTGTTTTGTACAAGTTGTTAGGTGTTGTTTGTTTCTTACTCGGTGCAAGTATCAGGCATTAGCTCTGAAGTAAAACGGAAGCGTGCCTGTGCCAAGTCATTGTCCTTCAACATCCGTTATCATCTCCTCCCTTTCTAAAAGAACGATCAGTTTGTCTGTTTGTTTTGACTGAGGGGCTTCCTTCAAGGATACTTTTCCCTCCAACGTCCTGTACATTATACTGTATGTTAGCACATTAGCAAATAGCCACCACCAACCTACAAACACAAAATATCTATCAATGGGATTCTTGTCAAAAAAAACAACAGCTTGCCTGCACACATATCTGGCTGTTTTTTGTAAACTTGGTCATGCAGCTCTTAAACATTTGACTGCTCTGGCTGCTACTGTCTGTAGTCTTTGGTTGGCCTCTCAATGTTTCATCTGCTTAATGACTACATGTAGCTGTACCGGTGAGCTTATTGATGTTTGTGTGTCCCAGCTTAGAAGTTTCCTGACAGAGGTTTTGATCGACCAGTTGCCAAACCTACTGTCACTCCAGCGTTTCCTCGCTCACCTGTCTGTTACGGACCCCGCCCCTCCCAAGAAAGATCTCATTCTGGAACAGGTACACTTCTTACACACTCCTAGCTTTATAGCCATCCCAAAAGAAACATATCCATGCCCTTTTACTGGAAAAACACTAATCTCCACACCCCTGTAGATCCCTGAGATGTGGAACCACATTGTGCACGAGAATGCGGGCAAATGGAAGGCCATTGCTAAGTATCAAGTGAAAGAGACGTTTAACCCCTCTGAGAAGGACCTGAGACAACAGGCACATAGGTAAATACTCCTACGTCGGTGACCCATCATTCAGGCCTTCTTATTATGCATCATTAGCTTTCATTCATTTGATACACCTGTGTGACTAGACTAGCACAGACCTACAGCTTGGATGTGCTGGAGAGTCTGCTCCCTGAGAAGCCCAAGTGTGGATGCTGTGGGGGGGAGGCGTCTAAGAGATGCTCCCGTTGCCAGGGAGAATGGTACTGCAACAGGTAATGCATTCGCTGAATCTTTACGCTCTATATTTCTAAATAATAAAGTGTTGTGTTGAGCAATGCTTTTTTGTGGGGTTTTATTTCATGTTATAACCTTGCATATTGCAAATATTGTATTAAATTAGACAATCTATTTCAAATACATTTGTCAAATACATTTTTCTATTGAATTAATTTGTTCCAGGGAATGCCAGGTAAAGAACTGGTCCAAACATAAGACTGCATGCAAGCTGATGGCAGAGGCATCCGAGGAGATACAGAAGAACTTCAATAGCAAACCATGACGGAGAAAACGTTTTAATTGGATATACCAAATGGAAAGAATTGTAATCTGTGTTCTAAACTCAAAAGTTTGAATGTATTGACATTTTTTTAACATTTTCCCCCAGCCAAGTTAAATCTGCTTTACCGGGATTTTTTGTAAGATTTATTTATGAACGTAACGTAAAGGGCTACATTTCTTGATTGAAAAAATAAAATGGCAAAAATGAATTCCAAATGTTTAAATCAAATTACTACAGGGGCGTGTAAAATATGTCAATGTAATGTGTACGACAAAAGTTAGTTGTTGAATGGCTGGGGACTATCGCACGCACACTCACTAAATGTTCGGATGCACCCCAGTGATCCATCCCGGATGTCAGTCGTGCTCTTTCATCTCACTTTTTGTTTTGCGATTCTTTTTTTGTTTTGTTACTTGATTAAACGACAAGTATGTGACCCTTTCGGTAGGCCTATACTGTTATTTCAAAACTTCTGGGGTTCCATGATCGGAGAAAAAATAGTTTCCAGAGATGAGGTCAGTCATTGAGACGAAATACATCCGTTAGCTGCTTCGGAGACCCCCCAATCACTGGTACGTTTTATTTATTCGGTGAGAGAAGGATTTCTACAAATCTGTCTCAAAGGTCTACTTCTCAGGATCGGTAAGGTTTTCGGTCTGTTTTATATACATATTGAGTCGCAGGCTTCTTCAATATCTACATTCAAGCAAGCCTTCCTGCTTCGTGGGTGCATTCCGTTTACTATCGTTTTTACTTTGACGTTTACTGTCCAACTTCTCTAGAACAGCAAGTTGTTGGCTTTGCGAAATGCTGTTGTCGGATGAGAAATAGCTGATGGCAGCACATCCCGTTAGAACGAGCACGCGTGAAATACGGGTTGTTGCAGAATATCGTGCGCAAAGTTGGTCTGTAATGTTTAAGTAAAACATTTGGCCTAAGAAACAGGACGGTTCGGTGCTTTGGACTCTGAAGGTGAACATGAATTAAACTTGCATAAAATACAAAAATGTATTGGGGCGATGTGATTGAGCTCCGCGACTTGCGACTGGACACAGACCCGATAGAGCTGACCAGTCCATGGGTTCCTCGTTCACCTTCACGCCTGGAGAGGACAAATGCGCTGAGAATCAGCCCAGGAAAGGTGCCAGAACTACTTGGCCGAGCGGGCATTATCCGGCCTCTTGGTGAATCCGAGGATCCTCGGCTGAAGGAGGAGTTGGGTGAGGGGCACAACTTCCAGCCCTGCAGTCACGCTCAGCCCACTTGGTGTGACCTGTGTGGAGATTTCATTTGGGGACTTTACAAGCAGAGCCTGCGCTGTGCCAGTAAGTAGTTAG
>OOFG01106868.1:0-17780 GCA_900323295.1 Molva molva | reverse complement strand
TATCACCCCACTCTGGCCCAGCGCCGCCCACTCCGCCATGTGACACAGTCCCACGGCTATTGTTTGTCTCCCTCGTCCGAGGTGTCTGACTATACGCTTTAAGCGAGGCCAGAGGCCAGGCCGATGAATACAGTTGCAAGCCATGGAATGTCATTGTTTGCTTTTATTGAACAAACAACATCAGCCACAACACCGGCCATGCAAACAGGGCGTTGGGTTAGTTTCGGTGGACTCACCTATAGTATAGACTTTTTGGTGTTATCCAGCAAGCTGACAGCAGGTCTAGGGGACGGCTACTTTCTTAAAAGTTTCTTCAGACCGTAAAGTTTATTCGGACACTGATACAGTGGAGTTGAGGAATTGGAGGTTTGCGTTGCAAAAGGTAAGTAAGTGTTGATGAATGAAGTCGATTTGTGTTGAGGACGCACTCCTCAACCTCATTCTGCCGTGGTACTTCCTGTTGAGACAAGAGATGCCTATGGGTTTGGATCTAGATTTCAGATGACATAGTTGTGGTGTCTATGTCTCAATCTGTATGCCCTAACTCTTCTCTTTGAGATAACATAGTTGGAAACTAATACTATGAGGGGTCTTTTGACTGTGTTTATACCTTGGTTATGAGATATGATATCCATCCTATGATAATGTGGGATCATGTCCATATTCCACTTTATGGTGTGGATTGAATGGCCTATCTGGTCCCCATGGATGTGTCTTGGCTGATGTGGTATTATTAGTGGGATGCTTATGTACGTGTTGTGATGGTTAATATTGAAAATGTGGAAATATAAAGTGGACTGCAGTATTATCACAAGTAATAATTTTAGGGTTGCAAATTAAGTCATATTTGCAGTGGTGCTGATTCCTCTGCTAGTTCTAGAATAGACTAACTGTTCTGCATGAATAGATTGGGGTGCATGGAAATAGATACGTCAGCAAAAATATTCTTCCCCTTATATAATTGGATTGGTCCGTTTGCCGTATTTTTCACCCTATGTTTTAAAAGCCATCCTTTAATGGAAAGTAACTTAAGTTAGACGTCCTTTAGTAAGACAAATTACTTTTAATGATCAGTTGTGCAAAGTAGCTTTAGTTCTCAGTCTCAGAGTCTGGTTTGGCCAAGTCCACATTGTCCGCTTTGCATATGGCCATTAAGTTACCATAAATATAATGGAATCAATGGATCGCTTGAATCGTCTTCCAAAAACACTTAAGCTCATACAGTACACAGACACATGAATATGCAACTCTTGGCAGCGTCAACACCAATGCCTTGCTCGATTCCCGGTACGCTAACTCTGTATCCTCTATCATGCTTAATGTTGTTATAGTTTTCAACAACAGTTTTTTTCTCTATAGATTGATTCAGGGTTTTTTGTACTCTTTGCTGATGTTGCGATTCTCTCCATTTTCCATCTCCTGAAGTTTGTTTTGTATAGTGTTTGGGATGGGAGTTGTTCTTTGTTTTGGGTCGTGCTTTGGGTGCTGAACATCAACAAATTATCTTTGAATTATGGGCCTGTAAAAATTTAACTACCATAATGTATCATAACTGTTATAGTAAGACATGAGTACATAAGATTTGTGTTTGCAGCATGATGCAGTAGCGGTTTTGTCAGTAAAGACTAAGTAAGAGTAAAGATGCACTGAAAGCACAATATATAAACATATATATATACATATATATGTGTGTGTGTGTGTGTGTGTTTTGTTTTCTGTGTAAACCACAGTTTGGTTTTGTACCCTTCTGCGATCCTTCACTGCCAAACCTTTGTGAGTTGCATCGGCTGATCGATCCCCCGTATTTCTTTAGAAAGGTACCTGTAAATAATGAATGCAAACAGCTCCTCGGCTAGCTGAAGTGGCAGAAGTCCAAGTGCTTCTGGATACTCTGCAGTCTGCACCGTATACAGATCTCTCTTCCTGTAGCAGGACAGGCAAACGTTATGCAGAGATACCCGTGGAAGTTTGTCTGGGTTGAATTTACTTGCAAAATCTTGAGCAGTAGCCAGGCATACGATGAACGTCTTGTACTCCGATGGTTGGGCTGAAGTACTCATACCGGTCACTAGTTTGAACTAGTATACTCTTTTAATCTATTTATAGTTGTCATACTTGATTTAACAATGGTTTTCATTGTGTGACCTTTCACCTCTGTTCACCGCCCATCAGCTGCTGTTGAGGTGATTAACCTCTGCTCTTCCGTGGCGCAAGACATGACCTTCCATCAATGGAAGTCAGCATAAACTGATTTTACTCCTGACAATGCTCGTGCAATGTTGGGTAATGATTACCATTTACACAAACCATAGAATGGTTACACTAAACTAGTGGACCTTAAAGTTTACATATTTCAAACTATTAACCCAGATAACTATCTCAAATTAAGATTTTAGTTCAGTACATATATGCCATTATGATAATAAGAATAATACTTATTATTAGTAGTAGTAGTAGTAGTAGTAGTAGTAGTAGTAGTAGTAGTAGTATTGTTATTATTATTATAAATATTATGCTATGGCATCCAGGTTACCACCAATGCAAACCTATCGCCTGTCCACTTTAATCCTAAGCAGCTGTCAGCAGTTGAAGGCTGATACAGTTTTATTTCTCTATCCCACGCAGAACATAATTTTTAACGCTTCATAAGATGATGACCTTTCTTTCAAGTATCGCCCCGCTGAGCGTATGTTAGCGTCTCCGGCTCCTTACTAAATAATAGTACCAGTGTGACCTTTTAGCTGTATAGCGGTATAGCGCCTGCTCAGCGAAACCCAGGGCACATTAAACTAGAGCGAGAGAGAGAGAGAGAGAGCGTGTGAGAGAGAGAGAGCGATAGTGAGAGAGAGAGAGGGAGAGGGGAGGAGAGAGAGGTATGTTAGGGCCATGGTGGTGACGTAACGTGTCACTGTTGGGAATCTGGGTCACAAATGGTTCAGGCTGGTGTGTTTTTGTAAAGGGGAGATGAAGAGTACACACAAACATGAGGAAAGAATTATAAAACAGGCAAATAGAGGAGAGAAAGATCACGCTGATCACCCTATCAGGATAAGCTGTTCATAGAGAGCCTAGAGAAAGGGGCCGTCCCAGTCCACCCCCCCCCCCACACACACCCACACACACACACACACACATACACACGTAGCACGGCACGGACGACCAATCAAATCACTTGCATCACTGCTCCAACCGTGCTCACACCAAGTGAGCGTCGACAACAGACCGAGAGAGAGAAGAGGGTGGATCCACACCTGAATGGAAACCTCAGGACCCTCCGTGGGGGTGCAGCATAACAACTCTTTAAGGGATTTATAAGGTGCAGCATGGATGAATGACAACAGGAAATAGGATCACTTACTCACATTTATTGAGTGTTTTATTACTTATATGGGATTTTCAGTGCAAATATGGTGATTTTCTGGTTTGATTTTCTGTTTTTTGGGACGTTTTGTGAGCGTCGGGCATTAAATCAAGCGGTTGGACTCGTCCAGGCTGGGAGTTGACAGGGATGCCGCACAACGTCGTTGTCTCATATTGGATGTTTTTGGTTGCACAGATAGGCACGATATGTACTGTATTCCTGAGACAGTGATAACGGCAATGATGGAACATGTTGGACGAGAGACAGAGAAAGTGGGCATGTGACTGAACTGAAGAGAGGCCATGAAAGCTGCAGGAGAGGCCAGGATTATGTCCGCCTGTTCCCCATGCAAGTATAAGGTCAGGAGCGTTTCTATTACCATAGCCACGTCTGTTCTCATCCCACTCTCATTTCATTTTGGATGTTATTACTTAAAAATATAAGTAATGACATCCATTGATATTGATATTCAATATCAATATCAATATCAACAATGAGCCAAATCCAACCAAATAAACGACTTGAACATTTAAATGTATTTTGTTCCTACTCTTATACAGGAAGAGTGCAATTAAAATAGTTGTATTTAAAGCCTTTTAAAGATGTTTCTGCTAATATATTAAATACTAATATTAACAAAAATATATTCTTAATATTTTGTTTACCATTCAATTGTTTGCTTGGACACTGGTGAGAAAGGGTACTTAAATCATGTACAGACGTGGGTAAATACATCATTTTGCCAATAGGTGGTAGTATACTTGCAACAGTGGCTGTACTATAAGGATGTAATATAAACTATAACATCCTTAAAATATAGTTATCTATTTCTGTCCTCAGCAGTTCAAACACACTCACACCATACACTCTTAAGACAGTGGCATAAATCCCTGTGTGCTTCAGAAATGCCAGGGTATACACTCTGTCTCTCACACTCATACACACACATACACACACACACACACACACACACAAATATTAAATCACACCCACACAAACAATTGATTGCTCACATGCACACCAACACATACACAGAAGACAGGATTTTCGAGCTGGATTCTCCTAAATCTCTAGGTGTGATGGGTGCCCTCCAGGTCCATTGGGTGTCATTTAGTGGGATTTTATTGTAGCCCTCTGGGTGCTTGGGGGTGGGGGTGGGATTCAAACCGGCCCTACCGTTCCCTTTCCGTGTGATGAATTCCATTCCGTGCCATTCCTTGCAAAACTATTCCACCCTCCTTTTAATTAAGGGCTGATGATGGTGGACTAATGATTCCATGAAGTGCTACCGTCTCCAGCTCCCCCTAGTTTGATTAGTCCTGCAGTGTAATGAACTGTGGGATAGACCATTTAGTTCAACAGAGGAAATAAGAAGAATCGCTTCTTTATCTCCACCTTTTAAAATTAGCCAAATGCTGTCCTAACAGCTAGAGCTACTTTTGCCGCGCAGCTTGGGAAACGCACTTAATCTCACGCACCAGTTATCACTTGTTGATTCAATATTACATTAAGTACCAATCATTTGTCCGATTTTTTTCTGTTTTTGTTTACAAAAGGTGGTCAATCAAGAGGCGTTTTATAATTTCACGTTTTCTTTATGTGTTCATAATTCACATGTAGCTACAGTTAAAATATCAGCATCATTAAAACATTTGCATCTAATTACTATTTAATTAAAACATATTCGTTTTCAAAGGTAGTATATTAAATCGCATTTAGTTCAAGATTCAACGAAAAATGTGTGTGTATAAAAGTACTGTTTCACATGAAGTGCTTAAATGGACTTTAGTCCTCCTTGTTGTCTCGAAAGACACGCAAGCCAGACTAATTAGAACCCCCAAAATAGCCGGTGTGTGTGTGTCACGGTGATGACCCCATGCAGACCCCCTATCTGCTCTTCACACAGCTGAGACAGAGTACAGAAAACCAATGGCAATGCCCCCCCGCAACATTAACCATAATTACTCAACACCTAAAAACTAAAACCTAATCCATGTGTTATTCAAGGTGGCTGTGGGGGTCATATTACATCAATGAAATAAATAATGTGAGCTATTATGAGATTTTCTTCCAGCGAGAAAAACTGAGTCATTGTTACATGACTTACATTTCGTGGCAGCTGTTGCTGAACCCCCGTACTGAAGGTGATTCATTAATAACCAGACTCTGAACCATTTGTCTGTCACTGGCACTCACACTCAAAGTGTTAGTGAATAGGGCCGTGGCGTCGTGCTGGGTGGACATCTGCCTCTCTGCAGACCGTCAGAAGAAAGATACAATGGACACAAGCCATGTGATGGCTTACTGACCAAATTTAGACCGGAGACTGTGGCTTTTCAACAAATATGGCTCAAACTCGTGTCCGATTATTTGGTGTCTAACGCTAAACGGTACGCTAGATGTTGTATCTCACAACTTAACTCTAACCACTTTTTTTATTATAGTATATAATGCAAAATTTTATATCCCGTTATGTGTAGGACTTGATCTCTTTTTTCCTCACATGCCTAAATGATTGAGAGGAAAAAACATCCCCAGCTTGATCAGGTAATCCATGGATTGTTTTTTCTTCTTATCATTTCAAGTCATTGTGAACCAAAGTGATAGCTGTAGCCGTCAGTAATGCTACATTGGTGTAGTTCTGTGGGCAGACGAGGTAAAGATCTTGAAAAAGTCTGGTCCCATTGATCCCATAATGTCTGCAAATGTAGATTGCAAAGAACATTTATGTAAGTAGAGTGAAAGCTTAATAATAATAAGAACCATAAAAACAATAATAATATGCATTTAGAGACGTTGGTGCCTATTAAGGCACACAACATGCCCATCCCGCTGACCAGGTGCTTTCTGCTGGGCAACGCTACATGAAAGTGCTTCTATAACCAATTGTATTCCCATGCACGCCCGCAGGGGTGTGCTGGCAATATGTTGTGGGAACAGACCACCTATCAAATGAAACCCTAATGGCACAACTGCTCCGTGATCGGCCCGCTGCTTCACAGGGTTGGATTCTGCTGAAGTTTTCAGTATTTACACCCAACTTCATTTGCCAGGCTTGCCTGTCTCTTACTTAGCCCTCCTTTGTGATGGGGTTTTAAAGACTTTCTGAATGAAGCGGTGAAAATATCTCATTGACATCTAGAGCCTAGTCGGATCCATTTCTATTGATTTATATAATGGGTCAAGAGTTAGCTGACCTCAGCCCCTAACGACCAACAGGTCTGAGTACAGTTCATGCAAGCGTATGGTTGATTTGCCTTATGTGTCTTTGTTAATATACCACACATATTCTCTTGTCTCCCCACAAAAAAGAAAACTATAATGTTTTATGAACTTAAAAAATATTGTGTGGCAGTCTATATGAGATGGTACAGTGGGTGAACAAAACTCAGAAGGGGCTGGGATGCCCACTCGGTGATGAAGCAGTGACTCAGCATACCCTGCAGAATATGCCATCATGCTTGGAACAAAACATGAATTGATTTGGATGAATGGAGGGAATGGTAAAATCCCAGTTGCTTACAGCGTGGGCGCTCCATGTTGACTCACTGGTTTCCAGTGCACGAGGAGTAAAAGGGCAGCTCCCTCGTCGACGCCATCCACAACCCTGAATCCACATCCAGATTCAAGGCAGAGCTCAAAAGCGAACTGTTCAGAGGGGCTTGCAGCCCTTATTTTATCGTTATTTACAGTGACCTTGGGTACCGAAAGACAGTGTCCTTGGGTACTTTTAATTCAAATGTATTGTTATTATTGGCTCTCTCTATGCCCACATACTGATTACAGTGCATATCATACTTACCAAATACATGCACAAACAATCACGAGCAAAAACAGGATTTCAATCAGACAAGTGTATACTCAATTAAAAAAGAATTGAATTATTTTCAATTGGTATCTACTCTTTTGTAAGGTAAGAGTTATTGTAGGGGTGAGATGGGGCTGACAGATTGTGTAGTTTACTGCTTCTACCTGACTCACGTCGCTGTTCTTGTAAATGAGTTGTATTTTATCAAATCAAATTTGTATTTTCTTACGATGACACAGATGTGTGTTAAGAGAGACTCCGTACGGTTAAACACATTTTTAAGTCCTAATTACTATTTTACAAGCATTTAGATCATTTAAAAACATAGTCAATCCAAGTCCGCAATAACCAGAAAGAAATGAAACATTTTATGAAAAGAAAGTATAATCTGAAAACCTCTTACTTTTCTCTACCTTCACTGATAGGCCAAGCAAAGAAGGTGGAAGAAACTGTGGAAACCACAAAGGTAGGGTGTCCATGAATGGCAGAAACATTACACACACTTCCACTGACCTCCTTAGGAGGCAGATGGTATTTATTTATGAAGTACTAAACGTCCCTCATCTGTAACAATATAAAAGTATTTCATTATTAGTATTTCTTCACCTTGGTTTATTTGTATTTATGTATTTATTTGTATAAATTTTCTTTGTCTGTTGTGTGTAAATTCACATACTTAAGTAAAAATAAAAATAAACTATATAAAAGTAATTGCTGTAGCTGACCACAGGGATTTGCTCATCTCACATTTATAGTTATAATCATAATCATGCCTCGATGAAAGAACCCTTGTTTGACTCGTTTATATTACATCATTTTAGTGAAATGGTTCATTATTGTTTGCACATACCTTAATTCACCAAGAGGGGGAGCTGTACAAAAAACACCATGACATCAGGGCCTCTATCATCTCTAGCCCCTTTCCTCTTCTTTGCACCAAATAGGATGAAGGAGGCTGATGGGGGATTAGGTTGATTTCGTAGAACAACCCACACAAATATTTAAATTCCCCACATGATATTGCCATCATATTGCTTGTTAAGCAGTGTCAGTATTAGGCTCTAAACGAATAATCATTTTCTTATCTGAACTGACACGGACAAGGCAGAACTATAGTTTCCTGTAACAGATTAGTCATTTGAATGTTTTGTAATCAAGGTTAACTACAAGAATGTGTGCTTTGTGTGGGAAAGGTTGTCTGTTCATGTATCTCTGCAGAATTTAGACAAACAATCGTCCGATGTAAACAGGATTTTGTTGGCTGAGTGGTCACTATGAGTGACGTGGCCCGTCTTTAAGGCTCAGAATAGCTTTGAGTGCCTTTTCAAAAGTGTTCAATTCCTAGCTACCGATGTTTTTGTTTGTGGTAACGCTCCCATATGTCCACACAGGCCTGGGTCTTTATTTGACTTCATTTGTCTTTGTGAGTTCAGTGTGTGTGCGATGTTTATATCTGAGTACCCTCTTGTGTCACAATTTTTGGGAGCAATTTTCTCTCCATTGTGTTTGTGTATGTCTGCCATTGTCTTCACGTTTTTGTACTTTTTTTGTAAACAAAAAAAGCAGGCAAGGTGGCCCTGAGACGGCAGCCTCAAACGCTCCAGACTTTGATTATGACAGGGCCGTCTCTATGGCGACGGTACGGGACTATTGATGCAGACGAGTTAGTCAATATCAACCTCCCAAATTCTCTCCGGCCATTCAAACCTTTATTCCTTCATCAGTGGGGCGTCAGAGCAGTCTCAGGGACTACTTCAATCACTGGCTTTTGTGCTTAATTCTGCTTCTTGTTCTTTCGTCAGTCGTTCAATTCGATTGAAGGAAAGAATTCTTGTACAAACACAGAACGCACACCCTCCACTCCAAAACAAAGACACTTGTATTTTGTATTGGTTCGCTTGTTGGCATCTACACCACAGAAAAGCATTGAAATTCAAGCCTCGACTTCAAAACAAAGACACTTGTATTTTGTATTGGTTAGCGTGTTGGCGTCTACACCACAGAAAAGCATTGAAATTCAAGCATTGATTTAACTGTTTCTTTTTCCAAATCTGGAATGCGTCTGTACAATTTCTTTTTTGCAATACTCCTCTGTCCTTATAAGAAAGGGATGCATACTAAGGGTCATGGTGAGCACAGCACATTAACAGAGATGGGGACATCCATCACCTACATCCATCTGTATTCTAGTCTCAATAAGCCCACATGCTATTCCCATTCATGCTTTTAATGTAATTGCATAGTTCTTAGATTGTTATGTAAGCTGAACATTGAGCCACAGAGACTGAGATTATGTGATAACCCGTGATGGGTATTGCAAATATAGATTCTGCCAAAGTCCAAATTAAATATATATTTTATCATTTTCAATGTCATTTAACAGTAGGTGACTTATCCGTTTGTTGACAGAAATGCTTCAGCACTATGCCCTATTGGAAGAAGGTATTTTGTATACATACGATGTGTGAAATGCTGACCGTGAGGGATGGTGAAACTGATCTCTGTTGTGTGATATGATTTCCTAGAACAGTGCAGTTATGAAGGAGATTTGAGGTCACAGACTCCATGACTCATTGATATACAGTACGCAGGAGGATGTTTATTCGTTTAAACCAAAATCTTCTGTGCTGACATTTCACTCTGCACACCCTGCGTCCCATGTGCTGTGAGCGTGGAGCAGGGAATGAATCGGTATTCCACATTTGGTTTTCATTTTTTAAAGGCGGCCAAGATGAGATAAGAGGATGTTTAATCTAATGATGTTTAGACCACAAAATACTAAATATTGAGTGGCATTATTGATTTCTTTTGACCATTTATTTAGCTTGCATGCAGTAAGAGGTGGCAAATAGGAAACTGCAAACTGCAATCAACTTAATAGCCTGACTCCACTGTTACCTTGTATGTGTGAGATAGTTTCCAGCTGTGACTTGACAACAAATGGTTTGTCCGAAAATGTGTTATCAATATTTCTTATTAGCGTATATTATTATGTGATGAATTGGCATCATTTTCCAGTGAATGTACACTTCCACTTTTCCATATTGTCCTCTTATTCCCGGAAGTCATTTTGTGCCAAGTTGGGATTAATTTTACATGCTCACTTTGGCAATGAAAACATATTGGTTTAGTCAGCAGTCACATGATCTCCCCCAGCCCCCATCACTTCTCCCTGATTAAACAGCAGAGATCCATCTGTAGGATTCATCCAAGTCGGAATGAAATCACACGATAACCGAGTTTGATGGTAGAGGAATCCATGCTCTACAACCCAAACCAGACATTGCAGCCGTACCCAAATTAGGTTTTACAGGGATTCATCCAGATTATGTCATCACATTATTCTTAGAAATACATCTGGGAGGTGGGAGGATGTTTTTGGACCAGGGTGCATTAAAAAAAAACTGCTGAAACATACATCAGTGTTTTTTTCAGCTATTATGCTGACTTGACAACTGTCTTGTCGGGTATCTTCCGGAGAGGACATCAAGGTCTTGGAATGGATTAGTGTTTATATCACCCATCAGCAAAAATGACTAATAAAACATTTAAATAATTAACACAATAATCACGGCATAAAAATATATAACTTTTTTTACTTCAACAATGGTAGATAGAACCACATTACAGGACTTGCTCTTTCTCTTTTGGCATTGGTGTTTTTTACCAAACATTTGACCCACATATATCATACTATCATACAGACGTGTAGTGTTGTTATTGTCAATAGGGGGAGTTAATGGGAAACATATGTTTCGGAGTCCGGTGGTAAAGAACCGCTTCCCCAAGGAGCTGTCCCTTCAGCACCATGGTATTGGCAGTGCTGGAGGCCCACACTGTTCAACACACTGTCATACATCATATGTGATATGTAGCGCCGCTCAGAAAAAGTGAGACTGCAATACTGAGCGTAGAAGTCTAAATAAGCACACATAGGAATGAAGTGAATAACATACATTTTTAGACTGAAAGCATGGATTTAGAATCTATTTATTGTCACTCATGAAGAATCTAACCCTAACCCAGTTGTCTATTGTATTTATTCTGATGTCAAACGTATGTGTTAACTTATCAAGAATTAACTAGAAATCGTATTTGTACCACACAAGGTACATATTACCTTGGGAAATGCAGATATAAATGTTCTTGTTAGCGGCCATGCATGCATTGCTTTTACATTAACAAATACAAATTTGAACAGTTAGTTAAAATAAAAAATAAATAATGATTGGATTTTTTACAACCAAAAATGAAAACAATGAATTACAAGTGTAATCTCTTTGTCCCCATGCAAAGCCTAATTCAACTGAATTAAAAACTAAATAAATGCTAATACAATGCACTCCTACCAAGTACTACTTGGTAGGTGTATGGAATGAAGTCATCCTTTCGGAAATTCATGAAAGAAAACACATAATATGAAGCAGCATCAGTAGTGGCATTAGAGCACCTGCTAAAGTAAAGGAGTGAGAATAAATTACAAATGCTATCAATGCAGTGTTCACTGACAGCTGCCCTGTCCGCAATATAATCAAACACTGGTTTGATTTTTAAATACATTCCAAAAGATGACTTGGCGATAACAAGGGATCCATGTAGTTTGGGGTGTTGCTATTACTACTGCAAATTAAATATATGAATCATGTCATGTTTAATACTATTACAGTTGTTCTGAAGAGTAGGCTATAAGGCAGGACAGTTTGGGCAAGCGCACAGAGCTCAGTGCCCATGAAGGACTGGTAGTTAGTTTGCGATTCCTTTCGGTTTCACTAGATCTGCGGTGATGAAGCTTGGCGCAGGTCTGCCTTAGAGAATATAGATAGAAGTTGAAGTCAAGAGCTGTTGAGATAAGTAATACAAAGGGCCTATCGTTTGAAAGTGTGCATCCATAGATCAAGCCACACAGACACCTGCGAACACACACCACAGACAAACCCACACACATATCTACAGCCACGTATCATTGAAATATCCACCAAGCAGCAAAGAGGGGTATGGCCGCAATCTTGAATAAAGAAGACTTGATGGAACTCTACACGTCTGCCTTCTGTCCGATGCTGACTCAGTGATTATTAATGCTAGTTATTAGTTATTCTAGAGCCTCCGCAACAGAGGTATTTTACGTGCGTTGTTATTAAAACGGTTTTGATTATGAGTATTGTTGTATAATGGATTTAACCAAATACAATAAAATTATATTAATCTGACTACGAAACAGTATAATATTAACGTCCTTATACAAAGTACATGTTTATTTTTTTATTTTAACGTAATCATTAGTCAAAACCATGGAATAGGACGTACCAAAGAGCAAATTCTGAATACAAGGATTTTGGTGCTCTTGAAACGCTTGTACGAGCGATTTAAGCACAAATCTGCATACGAGTGGTTTTGCATGAGGCCCCTTGTCTTACCTCATGTGTGGAATGGGTTTCTATGTTATGTTCTATGTTATGTCATTACAAGTAGGGCTAGGGGTTAGGTAACGTTAGCTTGCACAATAAATATTTCCCTTTCTGCCATGACACCAGTGTGGACAACCGGGTTGATTTAATACATTGTACGAGCTCCACCTGTGCTATGACACCTGTGTGAAAGACATGTATGGTGTGGTGTTTCCTGGCTTCTCACGCGGTCTCAGACTGCAGTTTTGACAGCATCTGCAGTGGCCTTAGGGGGAGAGAGAGAGAGAGAGATGGGGCTTGCTAACAATACAGATGGAGAGTTTCTTTCTCCTGGGTTGTCCTCTGCTGCACCATAGCGTACACACCGTAGGATATCTGCAGATCCCCATATCCAGTTATCTTCATTGCAGTAATAATCCCTACCTGGGTCTGGTTCAATGCTGCTGCTGCTGTCACTTTTTGTGCCTAATGTTAAGACGAGAAGCCCATCATTGTAAACTTAAGTTCTCTTTACAGTTCTTTACAAAGCTCTATATATATAGAATCTCAGCTCCTCAGTCTTAATTGATATTGTTCTACCTCCTCCTCACTCCCAGGCTTCAGTCAGTCACACCTGGATCTTTTCTGCATAATAGAAGGCAGAGTTGGGGCCCATGAGGGCTGGGTCACTCAGCCAGGCTAGGCTCATAAAACCACAATGGTAAGTGATTACTCTTAACATGACTGATCAGAGAGTTTACATGATCTTAGCAATGATATGCATACAGATTCTGTCTTATTTATTCATTGGTGTAGGAACCGGGGGGGATGAGTGGGACGTGTCCCATTTTGGATTATACCGCGGGGGAGTAAACCGGTAAATTTGAAACTTAGTTAGTTATTTTGTAAGCATGGCAGGGTAGCGCGTTTTTTTTTTTTTTTTTCCAGCAAATCAGACAACCTTCCCATTTCATGCTATATTTGAATATACGCCAATCACCAGCTTCACTTGCTCCACCTTTCACCTGGGTCTGGTTGGTAGAGCAGGTTACCTTCCACCAGCTTTGAACTTACCTGAGGTCAGTAAAGACTCGCCTCTGAATGAGGTAACTTCATGCGGGTGAAAATAGCAAACTTAATTCAATTAACAATGGTTACAATTAATTCAACAAATGAGTTGTGAACGGCCCGTTTGATGGTTGCTTGTGCATAACGTCTTGTTACGGTAACGCCTAGGAGGGTTTGGGTTAGCTTACGTTAAAGTTAACTTCAAGTTGTCAAAAAAAGCAATCTGGTAACGTCGCTCCACCGGACACGTCGCAGTGTCGTCTCGGGAGCATACAGGAGAATATGAAAGTTCATGTTTAGCTCATAGGAGTTCATGTTTATTCATCTAACGGGAGTCATTTAATTGGCAAACTTCCAACTGAACTCACCTGAAGCTCCAAAGACAGCACCAATTTTCCTCCAAATGGCGTCTTTCTTTAAATTGTCCTTGTATCAACAACGTCTGGGGTCGTACAACTCGCTGTATCGCTCTACCTCGATTATCCACCGCCCCCTCGTCCTTGATCTCAAATTGAAACTAGTGAGAAGAAGCGAAGTAAACAAGAGGTGCATAGTCTGGGGAGGGACACAGGGTGGGTGTTGTCGGAGGAGGTACACATTTCCTTTTTGCTGGGGGCCCTATAGAAACTATTCATTGTACATGATATGGGGGTGCATCATGATCCCTACGGGGGGATAAAGATATTTATTAACAAATTTGACAAGAGGGCATTTTTACCCCTGCAATATACAACTACAACTACTAATCTAGAACTTATGTATTTTATTGACATACACACATATGTACTTACATATACATATGTACTACTTAGTCATAGAGGGACGCGTCGACACACGTAAAAATAAACTTTAAAAAAATAAACAAGTCTATTTTAGCATCTGGAAGGGGGGTCTCTCTCTCTAACGCTAACGTTAGTCTTGTCTCAGTTCTGTAATATTACAACTTTCTCTGTGTTGACCTTAACGCAAATTGTTTGGTCATCTCATTTCAGCATAATGTCACCAAAAAAATAATTAAAACCATCATCACAGGACCTAACAAGGTTTTTTAAAAAGAGTAACGTTTTTACACACAAGGACCAGACAACCTCATGAATGATCATTTACCAAGCCTAGTATTAGATTATTTTAAATATCATGTATCATCTTATCAGGAGAATGCTGGTACAAACAGGGAAGAGGCAGGTGAGGAAGGAGTGACAGGTGGAGGAGTGGCAGGTGAAGGAGTGGCAGGTGAAGGAGTGACAGGGGAAGGAGTGACAGGGGAAGGAGTGACAGGTGGAGGAGTGGCAGGTGAAGGAGTGGCAGGTGAAGGAGTGACAGGGGAAGGAGTGACAGGGGAAGGAGTGACAGGGGAAGGAGTGACAGGTGGAGGAGTGGCAGGTGAAGGAGTGGCAGGTGAAGGAGTGGCAGGTGAAGGAGTGGCAGGTGAAGGAGTGGCAGGTGAAGGAGTGGCAGGTGAAGGAGTGACAGGTGAAGGAGTGGCAGGTGAAGGAGTGACAGTTGGAGGGAGTGAGTTGAGGTCTTAAAGGGATTAGTGATGATGAATATGTGAAAGTTTGTGCCTTAACAAGCCTTTTGCACATACAGAAGAGCTCAAGGGTGTGAGGTTTTAACATTGATTCATGATTGTAATGGATTAAACCCAGAAAGAAAAACAGGCAAGCATGGAGGTTGAGTTGCTGCCGGTCCAATGCCAGTTTTCAGATCAATAAACAGAAATAATACAATATGCTTCTTTTCTCATAAGCCTCTTGAGCCCTCTTCAGAATTGTTTTCAAGCAGCTATTCAGCTCTGTGACTTCAGTGGCAGGGACCCATCTCTCTGACTTCCGACTAAATGTGAACATGCATACATCTATTGCTGATGGACTCATTGGTGCCCGCTGCACTCACCAGCTGCACCAGGACACCCCACCAAGTCCTGCACATCAGTTTTAAAATGGCTTTACCTTAGACATCCATCACTGAAGCCACATTCTATTTTTAGGAGCAGGAAGGCAGCAGCAGTATGGAGACAGGAGGAGAGGAATATACAGGGCCTGAGGGGGGGGTTTTATAAAGGCTTAGTGATAACATGTTTTCTTCTGCTGTAAACATAGAGATGTGTATGAGCATTTGTGCGTCTGCAAATCAGTGTTTTGAAATCTTCAAAATAAAAGGTTCAGTCCGTGACAAAACTTATGTAGCCTTTGTAATGGTTAAGTCCAGTACTGATACTGTACATTATTTTTAGAGAAACTGTTAATGGTGTCCTCTGAAAAGCTAGAGTGTTGTAAAAACATGAATGTCATGCAGCCAGGGACATCCAATTGAACAACATCATTTCCTTTACATAAACAAAGCCATTTCCACCATGAATCGATGCAGAAATGGCACAAATTGGGGCATAGAAATTCACCAGAATGCAGGATAATTAATTGTTTTACGCTCAAAATGTCATGGGGGACGACCCCCAGACGCCCCGCTTATTGTGTCCCCCTTGTTGATATTGTTCACTAAGGAAACTGTTAGGCTTCAACATGGTGTTCTATGTGCCCCATGTGTCTTGTGTCTATAGATATTGGTATCGCTAGCTGGTTTGATATAAGTCCCTTATAATGCCAACAACAACATCAATATTATAGTAAATAAGTACAATGCGTGTCTATTACTATTCAAGCTTCCTTGCCCCTTGTGTTTACTAACATAAAAGGGCTGTTTTAATGTGCTATAATCCTGTTGATTCCTTAATGGCGGATGAAGCTGGATTTATTCTTATGTATTCTGTTTATGGAGAGTGTTGTTTGAATTAGCCTAGGCATTAGCCTCCTCGCTAACGAGGTGTAGTTTGCATGCAATGTCTTAAGGGGATTAGCCGTGAAGAATGTTCTGCACTCTGACCCGGCGAGCGTGGTCAAGTGGACCATTGTGGGTCCACGGAAGCCCATTACAGGGGACGGCAGAGGGCTTTGTGACCCATCTGGCCCGGAGTCCCTGGGGGATTTCCCTGAGCGTTAAGCCCATGTTGTTCGCTTTCGAAGGGGAAGCATGGGAGATGGCCCCTTGATTAGAGAAAAAAAGCAGGAAAAACTACGTTGACGACGGTGATAAAACACATCTAAATCGAATAAAACACAGCTAAAATCGAATTTACCTCCCGAGACTTTGAAATGAAGAAGATAAATAAGCACTTACACACACACACAAACACAAAAAGTAGCCCTCTTGCACACTGAGTGTATTAAGAGATTAGCGGCGCTGGCTGCTGACACTGATTAGGGCTTGAGTTCAACAAAAAGACTAAATGGCCGGTAACAGGTCCGTCCCACCCCACCCCTCTTCCCCAGTCCTCCCCACCCGTTGTGGGTGTGTTTGTTGAAGAGCTGATCAAAGCAATACCAACCACCTGCAGCAGCCTCTTAAAGGAGTACGTCATTTATCCACCCTGTAGCCGCCACGTACTGACACACCCCTGGTTCACATTGAGCGAGGGAGAGCGCTGTACAGGAAACGAGAGAGAGCCATGTGGGGACAGTGAGAGAGAGAGACTGGGAAGGGGAGGAGGTGTCCTGCTGCCCCCCTTGCGCATGCTCATCACCAGCCCCGGCAAGTGCAGCTTTCATCCGCAGCAGTGGGGGCCAAGAGTGGGAGGGAGAGAGAGAGAGTGTGCCAGTGTGTGTGTGTGTGTGTGTGTGTGTATGTGTGTGTGTGTGTGTGTGTGTGAGTGAGCGTGAGCGAAACGGAGCACAGTAGCTGTCAGAAGAGAGAAAGCGTGAGAGCTTTGAGTCGGGCATTAGACAAAACCAACAAAAAAGGGACACATAGTTAGGAGAGGAGGAGGAGGAAAATTGAGCGAATCCTGCTGGCATTTGTTTGCAATTATACGCCCAGTCCCGTCGGTGTGCTGGCGCCGATGCGGTGAGGACTGCAGGGCTGGGCACCTCTCCTCTGCCACAGATACAACTACAACTATCAGCTACAAGTACAGCTACAGCTACAGCTAGCCGCCGCCGTCACCGCCGCCGCTGCTGCTGCTTCCGCGGATACCAGGGAGAAGGGAGAAGGAGAAGTTTTTTTTTTTTCTGGCACGAGAACTCAGCACTGCGGCACCTCCACCGGGAGACAAGAGGAGGAGAACACGGCTCGCAAAGGAGGAGAGGAGAGGAGGGAGGCGCTG
>OOFG01106866.1:0-19202 GCA_900323295.1 Molva molva | reverse complement strand
TAAACTAAAATCACATTTTCTTACTTCCTGGTTTTGGTGTTTTAAAAAAAAAAACAACCTTTGAGAAAAAGTCCTCTATATATTAAACATATTCGTCTTGGTGGTCTCCAAGGGCGTATGGGCGGTAACCGAGGGCAACCGTTTGCTACACGTCAATGATCTCGTCTGCGGTCCCACCGCAGCGCAGACGGTAGCGGCTGGACCTCCAGCTGACCGTTGGGTCCAACAGCGCCGACAGGAAGATGTGCAGCGACAAAGACTCTCTGATCAACCAGGCCAACGAGTAGTCCAGCTTAGAGTAACTCAACGCCCCGCCCTGGAATACACAATACAATACTAGATATAGGTTACTTGGTTCTTCCACCAAAATATCCTGTGTATTTAAAGGATTCAATTAAAATGGAGTTTCACTTTTTAATCCAAGTGTAAAATAGTGAATGACAGTTGGTGGATGAAGGGGATTATAATAAGTGGGTTTGCCTTGGTGTGCATTTGGAGAATTCTCTAATTCCTCCATTTTTGGAGATATACATTTTTGAGGTTGTTTCCCTGTTTGATAACTAAAGTAGGCTATCACTCTTGCTGAGAAAGTTGGTATCCAAAACAAAACGGTTGTAATACAACTGCATACAGTTATGTTATCAAAAGCAACCTATATTCAAAATACGCAGTGCAAGTAAATATTGGTTGGTAGCGCAAACTGCTACCAAATTAATGATCAATGCATATCAAAGATAGCGATAATTATAGGTCTATGAATGTAGTTTACCAATATGGATGGGTTACGGCTAATGACTTGCACCTGTACCTGATCGGCAATCAGGCCAAACACAGCTTAAGTGTGCCAGCACCAGAGTCTGTGCCCACTCTCTTTTTACTCTTTTTACCTTCTTTTTACGGCGAGCTCTGGTCGGTTATTTCGAAGAGAGCCTAGATAAGGTTTGGAAGGGTAAGCTGCCATTTTGTTTTGCCCATGTTTTCTCCTGTGTTTGTATAGAGAGATTAGGTTAGAAGTGTATTTTTGTTGAAGCCTAGACTGGGGGTTTTGTTTAAAAGTTACGGGGATTTTTCTGGTTATTTTGGCCTTGGCTATTTTATTACCCCAAAGCTATTTCCTTTTTTTTTTCTTTGTTCCTGTATTCTGTACAATTGGTATAGAGTAACCCCTTTGTTTCTTTGAATGGTGCCTGCTTGTAAAGTCAATACAAATCAATCCCTTTCTTTTTCCTATGTTACCTCCCTACCACGTCTGATATCAATTTAGGGTCGTAACATATTTGGGGGCTCGTCCGGGATTGATTTGACTGAGTTTTGTTTTGGTTAAGGCCCAATCTTGAAGGGGCAGTGTACGTCACGGATGGCACTGTTCAATTTTGGTAGTTTTGTGAGTTGTCCAACTTTAGAATTGTTGGATGGCTGATTTGTTTTTAATCGCAGGCCATTATAACATTCCTGTTTCCAAATTTCTTCTTAAGAGTGATCTGAAAGCAGGGGTGCAAACTGGTGATGGCCCAATAAGGTGACAAAGTTTTTTTGCCAGAAAAGAAAGAAAATGAGCAATGCACGGCGCCCGGCCCCTTCCTATGATTCATGCTCCATTTTTCTAAACAAACTCTGTTTAAGTGACTCATAAAAGCCTGTCACTGATATTCAGACCTACTATATGAAGCAGTGCTAACAATAAGAAAATCTCAGTCGCATCTATTAGAATTGTTTAATGTATTTTTTACGTGAAATGACAAATTAAAATAAGTGACGTACAATAACCCCCCCCCCCCCCTCCCCCAACTCCAGTCCACCAAAGCACATTACTTGTGCTTTTTTGCCTTTGCCTGTACCAGTGTTTTTTTCCTCTTTTGAGCAGCTATGTGCCTCACTTACACTGCAGTCTTCCTGCTTTGCTATATTTAAAATAAAAAGATTAGAAATGATTTATATTTTAAACATACCTAAATATTGTTTTTAGAGCAGCAAGAGCAATGTTTACGACAGCAAATTAAGTTAACTATAAACGCCATAATATCTCACAGATAATCTAAAATTTCAATGAAATAATTAATACTCCTGATATCAATACTGAGTGAAGTTTAGAAAGAAGAACACAGACTTGTATTACCTTGTTCATAACAATTAGCGGTTACACTAACCAGCCCTACAGGCAACACGGGTCAGAGACAAACTCTTGTATCTGCCGTGCAGGTCAATGGAGAAGCGCAATAACTAAAACCGTTTTGTTTGTAACGTGGTAATTTGTCTTGTATGATCGTCATAATCTAGGCCTTTTTATCACTGTGACTGAAATAAGTCCCCAAGTTAGAGAAAAAAGGGGTAAAATCCTATGTTTTTGTTATTCTCCCCAAAACACTATGTGAACGTTCCACTCTGATGAACACAGATAGCGTTCTTTTCATGACCAAGGGGCGTGCGGTTTGGACGCGTGGAGCTTTAAGTTGACAAGCTAACCTTATCACCCGCATAATTACTTCTATAAAACAGGTTGCTTACAGTGAGTGTGTTCTCCACGCTGCCTTGAGGTGTAGCTAGCAGTTTGCGCGAGCGAACAAGCGTCACGAGACGGTCAATCAGTAGCAGCGGAGTTTAGCCGACAGAGGCCAGGTCATGACCCGCCCTACTCTGCCTCTCATTGGCTAGTACTCGTTGATAACTTGGATGAGACATAGACCCCCCCCAACAATATATTTTTTGCAGATCTACACAATTCACGTGGATGCCCTATTTTGAGTTAAAAACTGCGAATTTCGCTGAAAGGTGACGAGTTTGCACCCCTGTGACAGTCAGTGTGGTGGATGGTTTGGTGGCTCAGGGTTTGCTTGTGATTCCTGAGCAGGTGGCAGCTGTTCAGGAGAGTAAAGGTGTAGCCGTGGCACTGAGTCACCCTGAGATTCCTGTGGAGAAGGCTGGGTCCTTGATTCTAGGTGAGCAAGCTGATTTGAAGTCACCAATGTCCGTGTTTTCCCTTGAATCCCCTCCAGGGAGTTCTAGAATTGATGCCAGGCTAAAGGTGCGATTAGCCCGTGCCCAGCTTGAGGCACAAGAAAAAGCTGAGGTGCATAAAGCGGAGTTTCAGCAGTTGGTAGCTGTTCATAATGTTTGTCTACCACTGGTTGAAACACCTACTGAATTTCCAACTCCATCTCCAGCCCTATCTTCCTTGGGCCCAACATTTGAGGTGGGCAAAAACATTGCATTAGTTCCTCACTTCAGAGAACATGATGTGGAATGTTACTTTAGTGCATTTGAGCGTGTTGCAGTTGCTTTGAACTGGCCTAAAGATGTCTGGGCTATATTGCTCCAGTGTAAGTTGATAGGAAAGGCTCAGGAGGCTTTTGCTGCTCTTTCAGTTGAAGACAGTCTTCGATATAACTTTAAAAATGCGATACTTCAGGCCTATGAGTTGGTGCCTGAAGCATATCGTCAGCGGTTTCGCAACTTGACAAAATCCTCCACCCAGACATTTGTTGACACTTACCCCATCCTGTTTGGCGATGTCCCTTCATGCACAACACTGTTAAACCATGATATCGATGTTGGTAGGGCCGCTCCGATAAAGCAGCATGCCTACCGGTGCCCAGTTGTAAAATGGGACATTATGAGGAAGGAAGCAGAGTATCTGCTTGCGCACGGGCTGGCAATAAAGAGTCATAGCCCCTGGAGTTCCCCCTGTTTATTGTCTCCAAAGTCTGATGGTTCTTTACGGTTCTGTACAGATTTTAGAAATGTAAATACGGTTACTGTGCCAGACTCATTCCCCTTGCCCCGTATGGAGGATTGTGTGGATAGCATTGGTTCAGCAACCTTTATGACCAATCTGGATTTACTAAAGGGGTATTGGCAGGTGCCCCTTACACTGCGAGCATCTCAAATATCTGCATTTGTCACTCCTGACCACTTCCTACAGTATACAGTAATGGCCTTTGGGATGCGGAATGTGCCAGCAACCTTTCAGAGGCTCATTAATACTGTAGTTGGTGATATCCCAGACTGCAATGTGTACCTAGATGATGTGGTTGTGTACTCCTCTTGCTAGCCAGAGCATATGGCTACCTTAGCCACAGTTTTTGATCATCTAGCCAAGGCATCTCTCACATTAAATCTTGCCAAGTGTGAATTTGGAAAGGCTTCGGTCCCGTATCTTGGTAAGCAGGTTGGCCATGGGAAGGTACGCCCTGTGGGTTCTAAGGTGACGGGCATTGTAGCCTACCCAGCACCCACCACGAGACGTGAGCTTCATAGATTCCTGGCTATGGTGGGTTATTATCGTTGTTTTTGGCGCAATTTCTCTGTGGTGGTGGCCCCTCTAACCCACTTGTGTAGTCCGAACAGACCCTATATATGGACTATTGATTGCCAATCTGCTTCGACTGTGCCAAGTCACTTCTTTGCAGTGCCCCGGTATTGGCTGCGCCTGATTTCTCCCGGCCCTTCAAGATTGAGGTGGATGCAAGTGCGTCCGGAGCTGGAGCAGTGCTGCTACAGAACGATGCGGATGACCTCAGCCACCCGGTTTGCTACTTCTCCACCAAATTCAAGCAGCATCAACTTGGGTACTCCACCATCGAGAAGGAGACCCTGGCCATGCTCCTTGCCTTACAGCACTTTGAATTTTTCTGGTTATTTTGGCCTTGGCTATTTTATTACCCCAAAGCTATTTCCTTTTTTTTTCTTTGTTCCTGTATTCTGTACAATTGGTATAGAATAAACCCTTTGTTTCTTTGAATGGTGCCTGCTTGTAAAGTCAATACAAATCAATCCCTATCTTTTTCTATGTTGCCTCCCTACCACGTCTGATATCAATTTAGGGTCGTAACAGGATGTATAACAGGAGTGTGATTTACTGCACGTCGACCAAAACAACTAGTCAATTTGCGGCTGCAGATGTTTAAAAATGGCCCAAGCCTGTACTTTGGGAAGTATTACCCTCAGAGCAGGACTTCTTGGGGTGTCAAATAATGTCAGCAGAACATAATTTAGACCCTCATCCCTGTGGTGGAAAGGCACTGACTTCCTCCAAAGGTTCCCAGTTTCTGGCGAAAGTTCATCTGACCTGTCACAGGCTGAGGTATGGGCGTTCAAAATTAAAGATTATAATAAGAATCCCTAGGTATCCACAGCTTCACTGTGAATACCTAATTATAGCTAAATATAGATGAGAACTATAGATTATAACTAGATATCGATTCTACCTAGATATGGTGGATGTGACAGGTTACCCGTCTCATCCACCAGAAGTGCGTCTGTGTTTTTTGGCTGCCACTTCTCCTACCGCATCCTATGAGTTTAGTAAGCTAGTTAGTTTTGTGAGATAGAAAATACAACTCACTTTGGTTTTGTATTATTCGATTATTTGCTATTGAAATCATTCTCTTGGTTGGTTCGATTGACGCTCAATTTACGCTGTTTTTTTTTTTCTTTTTTGGGGCTGTCTTCCCCGTCTCCCGGATTCCTCTGATCCAGAGAGCAGGGTGGTTTGTAGAAGCACTCTCCTACTTTGCTCTAAGGATTACTTCATGCGGATCCCCTTTCTTCCATTTTCCTTACGTGGAACACCCCGTAATCCTGCAGGCGTTATTCGTCTCTCTCCATTCGGCCACAGGGAATCAGTGGTGTATTCGCGTGAAGAATCCCACCTTGCTGCGACTACACTATGACATAGGGATGGGGATCACTGCAGGTAACCCTCCTAGGGGCGTGTGCAGAAAATACCATGGTATGTGGTGTTGCATCATTGCACAAATTGGAACTCAAAATATCCCCAGTCACCGTCAACAATGTAACTTCATTTGAGTTTATCTAGCCAGCAGCCTCTAATGGTCTTACTGGTTTACCGCCGACCAGAACAACACCCAGCGTTCCTCACTGGGCTAGCAGAGCTATTGACCCCTGCTCCATCTAGTCTCCTCCTGGGGGACTTCAACATGCATGTTGACTCCTCTAGCTGTACCTTTGCTGTAGTGCCAATTTGCGATCGGATCGTATATTGGCAATTGAAAGGATGATCAACAATTTATTATTTTTACACCAATATTAAGGCGGTTTTAACTGACTTACTTTCAGAACTCTCTGCCTCCTTCAAAATATTACTTTTAAGAAGTTTGACTGCAAACCCTAGATATTTTTAATCTGCTGAATGTGCACATGCGCCAGTATGCAAAAGAAGCTTGGAAATACGAAGAAGAGTTGATGGTTGATACTCAGGCGCATGCGCACATTCGGCAAAGCAGGACAATGAAAATGTCAGATGTTTTGCAGACAAACGCGTCCTAAAAGTAATTTGCAAATAATCTGTTTACCTGCCTGGTCTACTTTGGATTATAGCAAGCAACAAACTGTCATATCGTATCATTTTTTTTAATATCTTCCACATGTTGGGTGAATGGTGAAATAATAGGCAGGAGGCGGAGAGCCGTGTTTGTTCTGTTTGTAATATCAGTAATATCAGATCTCTAGAATCTGCACCCTACTGTTCATTAAGAGATGTTTCTGGTGGAGCAGAATGTCCCCCCAATTAGCCCCGTTAATAAGCACGAGTGACGAGTGTATTTTAAAACCAGTTTGCCGTTCCTTATTCATGGATCTGACACCCCGCATCTCCGTTCTCCATATGCTTGCTCACCAAAACTTTGCTCTGCACTCCATAAGAGTAGTTAACTTTATGGATATGATTTGGATTGTGATATTAAAGATAAGATAAGGTAATGTTAAACGGAAAACGATGCTGTGATATTGAGAGACATTGCTTTGAAATATGTTTTGGATTTTTTTATATTTTTAATAAAATGTTCACTCTTTTATAAATGTTTACACTGTTGTGTTGTTAACACTACAAGTTAACGCATTCTGCCCCCGGGATCAGATTCCTCTGGCCTCTGACTGCTAACTTATCGTCTAGGCAGAGACCTACAAGGACCATGTACTGTGCTTCAAGGCTGCTCCCTCCCGAACCAAACAGCCTACTACTCCACTAGAAATTATGAGAAAGACAACCCCGGAAAACTGGGGTTGACGAACTGCTCAAGCCACTTGACCCCTCCCCCTGGCTCTTAGGACCTCTGCAATAAATTCCTGGATTATCCATATTTTATGGATTATTATAACAAAAATAGAATTAATCCACCAACTCCTACAGTCACCAACACCACACCCCCTGCCCTGCACACCTAATACAAGTCCTATGTAGGTGACCACCGGAAGCACTCACTCCAACCCAGCTCAAGGCTGTTTTAGGCCCCTACTCTTCATTTACATGCTGCCCCTCTGTCAAATCACCCGACGTCATGGCCTTAACTTCCATTCTTATGCCAACTAAACTCAACTCTAACTCCATTTCATACCCTCTGCTCCGCTGACACCACCTGCACTCATCAACCGTCTCCATTATCTAAACTGAGGTAGAGACCTAGAAGATGTTATGTGAGCAGATACGAACTATAGATTATAACTAGTTCTAATCTATAGTTATAAACTATATTTATATCTATATCTAGTTATAATCTTTAACAAAAAATGATAACTATAGATTATAACTACATATAGTTTATAAATATAGATTATAACAAGATATAGTTTATGACCATAGATTATAACTAGATAAAGTTTATAACTATAGATTATAACGAGATATAGTATATAACTTGATATAGAATAACAATAGATTATAACTATAGATTACAGTTTTAGATTATAACTAGATATAGACTATAACTATGAGAGACAGGTACCTGGACTCCGCGTAGCTGGACATAGTCTGCGATGAACCAGGCGAGACAATGACAGAAGACGAACACCATGATGTCACACCTAGAGGATTACATCATCATCATCATCATCATATAGCATGAGTTACCATCAAGTTATTTTAGAACAAGTGAGCCGATACTTGAACCGTTTAGAACTATTAACTTTAGTTCAAACCAACAAACTTGGCATTTATTAAAATCTTGAAAGGGTTGGTGTGTTCAAATTTAGCGTTAGTGTGGTTAAGTTAAGGGCTAGTTACGGTAACAGTGTGGTTCAGATAAGTCAAGTGTGGTTAAGAAATGGTAAGTTTGGTGAAGAAAAGGGTACGTTAAGATTACGGTAACTTTGGTTAAGGTTAGTGTGGCTAAGTAAAGGGTTAGTGTGGTTTCAGATAAGTGTTAGTGGGGTTAAAAGGATGCACTGAGATATCTGTAAATTGGCCCTGCTAAGTGGTTACCCTCGACGTAGACTACCTCGCTAGAAGAAGATAATATAATTGTGACAGCAGCCTAACGGCAGACAGCCTCATCATCACAGCGCTGAAAAGAGTGCGGAATTATCTGTGTGTTGTAGACAGACAACAATCTTGTTATATTGTTATGGTCACTCGTTTTGAATAAGCCACTATTCGGATACACTATACATATAAACTAATTCTTGTCATTAAAAGTGCTTTCCCCTCACATGAACAGGAGCTAGGCTACTGTCACTCTTCAAGTCAATCGACAAGGCTAACCAAAAGCAACTGGTTACCCAGTGAATTCCCCTTCTGGACGCACAATGATGAATTTGGAATTAAACAACTGAATCTGGGTAAGAATTTACAGATATCTCGGCATATCCCTTTCAGAAAAGGTCAGTGTGGTTAAGATAGGTGTTAGTGTGTGGTTAAGATAAGTGTTACACCTGAAGGGTTAGACCTGAAGGGTAAGGGTTAAAGACCTAAGGGTTAGGGTTCAACTTGAAGGGTAAGGGTTAAACACCTGAAGACATGATGCGCTGCCCAGCCGATGAGGAGGCTAGCCACGAAGCACTCCGAGATGGGCTCCACCACTGTACCCGGTAGCATGTTGATACGTAGCTTAGCCCATCTAGAAACACAACAACACAGCCAGTAAGCTTAGCCCATCTAGAAACACAACAACACAGCCAGTAAGCTTAGCCCATCTAGAAACACAACAACACATCTAGTTAGCTTAGCACATCTATAAGCACAACAACACAGCTTGGTAGCTTAGCCCATCTAGCAAGACAACAGCACAGCTAGTTAGCCAAGCCCTTCTAGAAACACAACAACACAGCTTGGTAGCTTAGCCCATCTAGAAACACAACAACACAGCTTGGTAGCTTAGCCCATCTAGAAACACAACAACACAGCTTGGTAGCTTAGCCCATCTAGAAACACAACAACACAGCTTGGTAGCTTAGCCCATCTAGAAACACAACAACACAGGTAGTTAGCTTATTCCTTCTTGAAACAACAACACAGCTAGTTAAGGCAATAAGTTAAGGCATATACACGCAGACAAACAGGTCATAGCTCAGCATACTGACAAACCTTGATTGCAGTTATTGCACACGATGTGCATTTGTGAGCTGAAACTTGTTTTTTTTTTTACCTGATCATTCGTGACTGGAACTGGCCAATGGAGTACGAGCCTGAGTTCTGCATCGCCACCTGAGTTGCCATGGCAAACCTCCAACCTCTTTAAAATAATAATAAAAACAAATACAGCAAACAAGGGAAGTTTGTTAGCATTTTTAGCAATGAGCTAACCATCCAATATGTCGTATATGCATTGTAGTGTGTGTGGGTGAAAATGGGAGCATCTGTGTATCAGGCCTTAACATGCTTCTGCGTGGTTTGTCTGAATCCATTGAACACGCCATGCAACACAGTTAAGTTCAATTTATATCTGTGCAACCCCCTTTTCTCAATCAGTAACTGGTGAACACACATCCTATGTTTTGTATACTATTGGGAGTCCAAAAACCTTTCAAAACTGGAGCAATTACAAGATGAACCTTTTTATTGAATCAAAGCTAAGCAAGGTTAGCTGTAGCCTGCAACTAAGAGGCTGCGCACGCAGTCCGGATCGTCACTCCACCAATCAGTGGTCCCAAACATATAGATGGACTTCGCCTGGCTTTCGCACCTTTGATCTGATCGACATGCGAAGGGGCCCTGCAAGGATGTTGCTAGGTTGTGCTGATGATGCAGACCCATGGTTGTGTTGCTTATGTGCTGCAGTTGCCCAGATGTCAAGCAGATCCAGACGTCAAGAAGATTCTGACGTCAAGTAGATCTAGACGTCACGTTAAGAAGATCCAGACGTCATGTTAAGAAGATCCAGACGTCACGTTAAGAAGATCCAGACGTCACGTTAAGAAGATCCAGACGTCACGCAGGGTTTCTGTTGTATACAAATTATTGCCACCTTTGCTTCAGAATTGAATGAAATGAAGTTGCAAGTACTGCTCTGCAGAGATGTTCGCTCCACTGAACTCTACGGGGTGAGCAACTGGAACAGTGACAGGATGTCAATCACTGGTAAGGTCATGACAACTAAATAAACGGCCTGTGAAAGTCATCCATCTACAATATTAAAGATAATGTGCCCTATGAGTGCTCAGAGCCACCTCTGGACCGTCAGCTCCACTTTGGTTCCTCATCCCTGTTTAGAGCAGCTAGTAGCATTTACAGCTACCTTTTTATCTTGTTTTAGCGCGATCATGTTCACGCCACACATCTGCCATACACACCATAAGCAAGGAAGATAACGATTGTTTGTTTTATTTCTGTCGTATGTTACGTTTAACATGAAGTGGCTTGGATTTAGGCTGGTGGGAAATCATTGAATATAGGATTAATTATAACACTGTTTTGCCTACTTTATTCGAAATCCATCCAAATCAGCCATTATTAATTTCTAATAAGTTAATGTAGGCAGAGGAGCTGTTTTCAGACAACTTAAAAAACATGATAGGTACCTTGAACGCGCTATTAAAATGTGATGTAAAATGTAATTGTTTTATTGTATGAATACAATTTAGTCCCATTCATTTACATATTTTGAATGTTAAATGTTTATTTGTATCAAAAGAGAATGCAGTGAAGGATCTCGGGTTCACAGGGCAAACTGTTTGCAAAAATGTGAGCCGTCTTTTTCAAACAGCTGGAAAAAGGAATTGGGAAAGGAATTGTTAAAGATGCAGAGGGAGCCTAAACTTCTGGAACACAAGCTGAAGACCTCATGTGCTACAAGACAGGGATAAAGAGAGCTCACGATTGAGCGAGTACTGGAGCAGCATAGAATAGCTGCAGTCCTCTCTGTCCACTGTTCCCTGAAACCTTCTTGGCAAGTCATAGAAGTGCTAGAACCCATTAAGAATGTTCTCCAACCTCTCATTGAGTTTACTGATGCAGTGTCCTTTGTGTTTGTGTCATTTGTCAAGCACGTTCCTCCACAGAGGACAAGGACCTCTCCAAGTCTATCCAGAAAAAGATCCTGACGTACCTAGAGGAGAAGTAGGCACACAAAGACATTGACCAGCTGCTGGACATGGCATGTTTTCCAGCCCCAAGGTTTAAGCTGAAATACACTGCGGTGGAATAGTTCACCATCATCAAAGACAGGGTGGCAGCAGAGATGGACTCCAGGACGATGACCAAAGAGAGATCAGAAGTAAGTAGCTTGATTCCTGAATTGAGTAAATTAAAATGTATTCTGATTATATGTTGTCCATGCACTTGAAACTCCAAACCCCAAGAAGACGTACTAGAACAAGCAGGGAAAAGACCCTTGAGGGTCTCAGGGAGCTTCTTTAAAAGGAGAAGTTCTGCTGTCCCCGTGCCCGTCCCAGAGGAAGCTGAAGTGAACAGCTACATGGTGCCTTCAAGACAGGGAGGGAGATCAACTACAGTGGTGGAAAGATAGACGTCAAGTAGATCCAGACGCAAGAGATCCAGAGGTCAAGTACACCCAGAGGTCAAGTACACCCAGAGGTCAAGTACACCGAGAGGTCAAGTACACCCAGAGGTCAAGTAGATCCAGACGTCCAGTAGACTCAGAGGTCAAGTACAACCAGAGGTCAAGTAGATCCAGACGTCCAGTAGACCCAGAGGTCAAGTACACCCAGAGGTCAGTACACCCAGACGTCATGTCCAGTAGGTCCAGTCGTTATGCCCAGTAGATCCCCCATATGTGTGAGTGGTGTGGTGTGGAGTGAGCGTACCTGTCAGCGATCGCTTTAGCCATAAAGTAGTCCTCAGCGATGTACTGAGCGAAGGCCCCAAGGCCCCCAGCCTGGTCCAGCACGTCCCTCCTCATTAGACAGGACATCCCAGTCACACATTTGATGCCCATCACGTTAGCAGACAGGTAGGAGCGAGGATGGGACGTCCCAAAGTACACCTATACACATGATAAACATATGATATATTAATACACCACGGATAAGGGATGCTCCTTACTAGTCGTTGCTGCGTTTGGTAGTGGGCACCAGAAACAAACTGTCAAACGGGGTTTCTTCTCTCTGAAAAAAGCCTTTCTAAATAAAGCGCTGAAGCACGCGGTGCACTATTGATAGAGATATGCAGGTAAGACTCAGCCCAGGCTTTAATAGGCCTATTAAACATGTCGTTTTCCCAAACATTGTATAATTTCATTTAATGCACTCTTTGAAAACCTGTTTTATTTTATTGTAGGACATGTTTTAATGTGAAGCCCATTGAGTTTGCCTTGTGTATGAATGTGTGCTGTATGTGCTGTATAAATAAAGCTGACTTGACTTAATCTGGTGTACAACTCCACAGCGCTCTTCAGGCCAGGTGTGTGCTGGGTTGGTCTTTCATCATCAGATTGTATTAACTATGGAGCGAGAGCTCCTCGAAGGGCTGAGCACACGGCAGCGCTGAGCTGTTGTGGTCCGGAGGCTCATCGTTGAAGTGCCAATCAAAACAGTCTGTTTCAGTATGTTTTAATTAGCGTATAATACCATGAAAATAAGAATTGTTGTGTTTTAGTTAACATGAGCCCTTGATATCTACATAGGGGGCGAGTCCTCTTTCAGGGAGCTCCACATGTCGTACCGCCATGTTTCTACAGTAGCCCAGAACGGACAAAGGGCTTTAAAGAGAACGCGCGTCAAGTGTAAAGTAACCCCTGTTTTGACTTGAACTCGAACACTATGGACACTTCTAGGAAGGAGGGGGAACCTGTTATCCCCATGGTTACGCCCCACGCCAACTTTGTGATACTTCTTAAGTACCGTCGAATTGTATGAGCGTTATAATCAGCAATGTTGTATATGAAATGTGACACACACCGTAGCATTATAGTATAAGTGTCCGAGAAGCCTAACTCTCGCTCGGACGTGGACAATAAAATCAACCGCTGCCCAGATGGAGCTCCACACACAACATGGTGTTATACTATAGGTGTCAGAGAGAAGCTTAACCCTCTCTCAGACGTGGACATCAAAATCAACCGCTGCCCAGATGGAGCACCATACATCCACACCCACACACAGTGTTATTAAACTACATGTGTCCCAGAAGTTTAAAGGATTTGGCCGGTTTGTTAAGACCCCAGGTTAATTGTTGACATGATCTAGGTCCAGACGAAAATCAGCCATCATTTTTGTTCACCTCCTCTCGCAGTGTAGAGTTGTTCCGAAATTGGGCGGTTGGCCATCAATTGACATGTGTTATATCCCAAACGAGTGTTTATGTCAAACACAGCGCATCTGTCAAACCCAGGTAAGCACATACGAACTGCCCTGGAAAGCTCAATTTTCAATAGTGCCCACAAACAAACAAATCCACAAGTTTTGATTCTGTGTTTACACGGCATATCACTGCAAGCACTTTTACTGCACTTGCGTGCGGTAGTTCTCTATCGAAAGCAATAATATAGCCTGCGTGGTGAAAATCAATAATTAAGCGCGCACATAAAGTGAAGCAGCATGCAACTGAAGCCCCCATGTGCACAAATCTTGTCTTTGCTCTTGTGCTCAAAGTCTTTTCCTGCTCGCTTGGATATTTTTTCTCCTGGCACAGTGTTTTTTTTTTTTTTTTCTTTTAATGGCACTAAGTGGGCGGAGCTAGCCATGCCCATTGAATCCCTGAATGTGATTGGTTACATGTTGCCGGACAAGTCCAAACACAACTTAAAGTGCTTGGACGATTTCTTGGGGTACATCAAGCAAGCTCACATTTAACCAAGAGTCTGCTCAAGAGCTGACGTCTCAGCACAGGCTTTGGAGAACTATAAAGCACAGCGTTACACCTCAGACAGCTCGCAGTTGTTTACAAAACATGTTACCATGCGTGTCATGAATAAAAGCAGGATCATCAGGCATAGTGAACCACAGCCAGCCTTGAAGATGAGCAGTATTTGAAAATATAGAATATCAACATGCCAGGAAAAATAAACGTTTAAAATGCTGATCAGGAAAGAAATAGTGCATCGCCTCACTGTAGCTGGTGTAAGGTAGGTAATAGTGTAAAGATAAGACAGTGATCTTCTTATGAAGTCTAATAAATCAGTGCTGTCACTGTATCTAGATCTATACATAGTAAAAACGAAATAATAATAGAAAAAATGTAATAAATCCCGACATGAGGAGTTTCCGCGAAAGGCTAACAACTAATAATACACCAGGTGGTATTCACTCTAAAACAGGACATTTATTTCAGGTGGAATTGAAACCTTCCATTTATGCTTGTTCTTTCTTTTATTAAAGAGGCAATTTGTTTTAATAAACATGGTAATCTTTCTTGTATGATCGTCAATGTAATTATCTATGCCATTTTGTCCCTGTTACTAAAATAAGGCAGGGAGCTAAATCCTGTGTTTTTGTTGTCTCTGTCAACCAGTTTCAGTACTTCCACTCTGCTCCAAACCGTGATCTTGTCTTGTCTCTGGGCCAGGATCTGTCAATGGATAACTTAGTCAAACAATAATTTGGTGGCTAACTGATTTAGCCACCAAATTATTGTTGTTATTTATTATTGTTGTTGTGGTAACGCTACTCTTCCCATGGTTTTTATTGGTTTGACATTAGTTATTTTATGACTAATGATTTTATGACTTTATGAGTAATGATTCAGTATTACGTGCGTGCAGACCCAGGCTACTATTGTATGACCGTTAACCCACGCCAACCTGTTCCTCTAGCGTTCCTCCAGAAAAAACTGATTGCATTCAGATTTTTATGGGTTGTATTGTCGCTTTAAAAGATGAAAAAACGAGAAAAGGAGTGGATTGGTTACAATCTATCTAGGGCAGGGAGCAGGTAAAATAATGCAGAGTCATAAAGATAATTTCTTAATTTTACATAGAACCCATCCGTAAATCATGTTAATTAATTAATCATGTCTTGCTTCCAAGTATAGTTCTAAACAAGCATATTGGACATACCAAACATTAACATTGCTGCAAACAAGTTAACTTTTTACAATATTACAACAATGTGCGCGTCCATTCATGTCAGCATTTGCATTCAATTTGAAAAAAATATAAAAGGCTACCATAAGCCTAATATGCTATAATATAAGCTAATATAATTTACCGTAATTAATATAATACTAATCTATGAAATGAAACAGTGGCCGGTCTCTTGGAGATGGAGAGCTCCGTTCTTCCTCGTTACTCTGATGTTGTTTTCCTGACATATTGTATGCATCCTTTCAGACTAACAGTCTAGAATGTGCATGGCTTCGAAAAGGAAATGATTGGATAGTGTTACTGCCATTACAAAGAGGTTATCAAACATCAATAATTAAATTCCATTTATTGAAAGCAAAACATAATACAGCAAATTGCAGACAGAAAACTGAGTCAATCCCCACCCCCACAAAAAAACCATTGTATGACATCTATATCCTTCTAGAAGCCAGGTAATGCTGTGGTATCACTCATTTAGCACCCCCATCCTCCCAAGACAACTATACTAACTATAATACAGTTATACTAACTATAACAGAATAAAAAATACTATTAGCCATTAAGCAGCTCCCAATATGAAGGGTAAAATGAATGAATTGCCAATAGGATCATTTATTCCTCATCTGGCACCTGCAAGGAGTTCATTACTGAACCTGTTGCCGAATCACCAGCTTGTTTAATAGCTAGTTGTGCTAGTAACCAGTTGTGCTAATCGCTAGTTGTGCTATAACTACCAATAACTAGCTATGCTAATGGTTAGTTGTGCTAGTAGCTAGTGGTGCTCGCTCACCTGCTCCAGCGTAGCAGCGAAGCCCTGTCTGTCAGCGACGTACGGCAGGCCGTGGACCAATCCCACCTTCTCCGTCATCTGATTGGCCAGGTCAGTCAGGGTGTCGGCTTTCACTGGAACACACATCTCAGCATATCACATCTCAGCCTATCACAGTGCTACACACATCTCAGCCTATCACAGCGCTACACACATCTCAGCCTATCACAGCGTTACACACATCTCAGCCTACCTCATCTCAATAATCCAGCAGATCATGGTTTCTTCACTGTGAAACAGACTGAATTGATAGACATTGAAGCTATGCGCCTCTGGAGGCACAGCTGAAACCTTTAGCGGGAGCTCGCTCATACATCCATGGTATTATTGTACATCTGATTAAAAGAGGTATTTAAATGAAGTCTTGAAAAGACCAACTCATCGCGAATGGCAGCGCACCTGACCTGACCACAGTCTGGGTTTAAGAGCGCAGCAAAGAATGTGAACTAGATTAAAGGAAATGATTGTGAATGATCAATGAATGATTAGATGTTTTAGGAAACTACACGTTGTTTAATGTTGGTTAATTAGGCTTATTAAAAGCATGGTCTAATTCCTATATGCATTTGCATCAAAAGTGCTAGCGTTAGTTTGCGTGTCATATAGAAATGCTTTTCTCAGGCACTAGTTGTCGTTGGATTCGACTAGTTGTTGCTGCGCTTTGTAGTTGGCACCAGAAATAAAAGTTTTAGATGACACTTTTAGAAAACACTTTTAGATGTTGTATATGTGTCCATTAGGCATTTATAGGCTATTAACCATTGGTAAGAGAAAAATATATATATTATTGTTATTTTATATCTTTAATCTCCAGCTACAAACTAAGATTGGCTAGGGTTAGTTGACTATTCACACTCCGTAATAAGTGAACTTAAGCGGGGAACGAAAGACAATCCGCGGTCCTCGTACTGGCAGGGACTACGTACCAAACCACTCGAACATTACCCTCTGCGTCAGTAGCCTACACGGTATTGCGTTTTCGTTGTTGTGCCAAAATGCCGCACTGGATCTACACGCTGAAACGCATCATTCCCATGTATTCGCAAAGTAAAGTCAAACTACAGTCCCTTCATGATGACCATGGGGTTTTGTCGTGAGGTAAATACCCTGAGTAATCATACAGAACTGAGCTCTCCGTCTCCACAGAGGCCCCCCGTTTGAAAAAATTATCTAATTGATTAGAAAGGTAGTTGCACAATGCATACTGATCACAAGGAACTGAATGGGGATGCCATAACAAATGCTTACGAGTACTACGATATAATTAAATATTATTATAATATCATTTTTTTTTAAAAAAGAAGCATTTTTCCACGCAAAATATCGCAATTCTATGCTGTATCGATTATTTTGCCTACCATAGCTACAAGAAGCTTAAAGATAGGGCTACAAGAAGCTTATAAATAGCTAAAAGATGTTTATAGATGGCTACAAGAAGCTTATTGCTGGCTACAAGTAGCTTACAAATCACTGCAAAAAGCTTATGGATAGCAACAAGAAACCTTTAGTCAATGTCTTTGCCAAAGGTTGTGGCACCAAATATTGCAAACGGGTCCTTCAGCACTGTCGGGTCATATCGAAAGACAAGTGGAAACAGCATCATATTTTGGGTTAGGGTTTTTTAATCTTTTCTTAGTTTTAATTGGAAAGATTACGATGAAACGTTGGTACACTTATACGTATTTATGAAGATATTGTACATGATATACAAAAAATTAAAGGGTGCCAATTATGTTGACCAGAACTGTAGACTTCTACATATAATGTATATTTAATGTTTATAGATATACACCTGTGTAACATGCTGGCGGGAACAACAAGCTCAGGTGAAGCCTAGTGTAGTTCAGGAGGTGGCTGGTCCTAACCGCTAACAAGCTCAGGTGAAGCCTAGTGTAGTTCAGGAGGTGGCTGGTCCTAACCGCTAACAAGCTCAGGTGAAGCCTAGTGTAGTTCAGGAGGTGGCTGGTCCTAACCGCTAACAAGCTCAGGTGAAGTCTAGTGTAGTTCAGGAGGTGGCTGGTCCTAACCGCTAACAAGCTCAGGTGAAGTCTAGTGTAGTTCAGGAGGTGGCTGGTCCTAACCGCTAACAAGCTCAGATGAAGTCTAGTGTAGTTCAGGAGGTGGCTGGTCCTAACCGCTAACAAGCTCAGGTGAAGTCTAGAGTAGTATAGGAAATGGGCATGTCCTAACCTTTGATGCCGCTGTCACAGATCCAAACCAGGCCGTACTTGGCACTCTCGTAGGCTGGCATCAGGTTGTTGATCTTAGGGTTGATGCCAACTTTCTTACCCCCTAGGAGACAAGGACACACAGACTAAGAGACAAGGACACACAAACTAGGAGACACGGACACAGAGACTAGGAAGCAGGGACACCTAGACTAGGAAACAAAAACACAGACTTGGAGACAAGGAGTATGGGGATAGATAGTGTTCTAGCAAGTTGGGAAAGATAGTGGGAATAGATAGTGTCAAAATTAGTTGAGATATATAGTGTGGATAGATAGTGTTCTAGTATTATAGATAATGTGGTAGATGTTATGGACAGGGTGGATAGATAAGTGTTCTAGATATTGTGGACAGAAAGCGTCATAGGCCTCGGTTACACTTTTACTTTTGTGATCAGATCTGTGATAAGCTCTCACAGATTACACCTGACACTTGAATATGAACTCTGTGGCCAGATATGTGATCCCTTATTTCACGCAAATTATTGAAAATACTCTTTTCGCTTAAAATGTTATGTATTTGTAGCATCCACAAGAAACCGTTAGTTTCATATTCAACATTCATCTGACGTTGAGTCTCTGAATGTTGTAGGCTATAATAAATCTTTTGAACATGAAACTAACTTTACTTTGGTGTGGAAACAAGTGCTCTCCTCATGCATTACAAATTTATGTGATGTTGCAGTTTACTAGTCTTGTTTTTAATGGCTTATCCGATGTCAACCGAGAGGCATGAACCGCAATTCAGATAAGGTAGTTATCTGGTCAGATCGTGCAGGCTTTGACACTTGACAGTGAATGCATCCTGGCGTGATCTATCACAAAAACGGTATTGAAAAGACAAGTTTAACTGAGAACGATAAGTACGGTCCTACCTGTGAAGAGGCGGGCGTCCACCGCAGGATATTTTCCCAGAAGTTTTTTGCAAACGTCAACA
>OOFG01106865.1:0-18417 GCA_900323295.1 Molva molva | reverse complement strand
AACAAATCTTAGGTCCACCGGGATTACACAGAACATACCCTTTGGAGCTTTTGAGCTGAAGCATCCCATTCCTTGTACAAATCATTTTCTTGACGTCTAGAAGGGGGGAAAAAAAAGGTAAAGGGACTCGCCGCTTAAAGAGAAGCACTCAGAAATTCAGTACAGAACGATAATGGGCCATTATCACAGAGGCGTAATAGGGCCAAAAACAGGTGCATTGCATTAGGTTAATTAGGGCTCTGGGCATTCCAGTGGCCATAATTAATGTCATGAGATACACCTGTGATCACCCCTACTAGTACCAATACTATTGTGATATAGGACTTTACGTGATAAAAGCATGTCACACATACTTGAGCAGATTGTCATACTTCGCTCCCTCCGACCCGATCTCCCGAATGGACCGAACCAGGTTCCTTGATAGGGGAAACACAAAATGATATCCAGGCTGAGCACACAAAAGAAGATCTTGGCACAAAAATAAATCACATCCCTCAAAGAAGAGCTAAATAACTTTGGAAGCAAGCTGGCTCTAGTCTCATTACACAAACCTGTTGACTGCAGCTCTGTTTTTGAGCAGAGTATCTTTGCATGCCCACCTGGCTCTTAAATGAGCTAACAGATGTGTCCACTTACTTAGTGGGCTGGCAATCAATCATTGTAGGAAACGTGGTCGTCAAATCATGGGGAGTTTTTCATTTTGAAAGGAGAACCAAAGCCCTGTGCCCCGCCTTTTTAAAATGCTTTCAGGTTGTTTGCATCAATGCTTAATCAGCCAGTCACGGGGTAACCCTTTCAGCCTATCAGACGTTAGCGTGCAATGTGTAAAACCTAGAGAGGGAGTCCTCTCATGTAAACCAGTGTTGTTGGTTTTGTTTTTTAGAGGTGACCCCAAGCTCAATGTGTATATATATTATGAGTACCAATGCCAGTCAAGAGGGAGGAAGAGAAATGCATTTGATAGACAAGCCTCTCTGTTACACGTTTCAGAAAACACTCACTGGGCTCGTCTCTGGTACTCCTGTAGGAGATGGTCCTGTCCCACGGAAGACTTGAGGAACCTCGTTTTGGTCAGCTTGAATCTCTTCATGGCAATGTCCAAGGTAGAGGTGGGCATGGCTGCTTCCTCAGGGGTCCAGCTGCCATCTAATGCAAAAATAACAGGACAGTAATGGTCATGTTCATTGGCTATTGACAAATATATCCAACAACACATACCAACACCAAGAGCAGTATTTACATATGGAGGAAACTTAAACAGAAAAATGTATTACATCTAAGAACAATACAAGATTAGGATCTGGAGGTATGAATCCATGCATTTGCATTTCGTAAAAAATCCTACCAGTGGCAAATGTTTTCATCTCCTGCAGCATGACATGCTTTGCCAAGTGAAGCATCAATGCAATAAACTTGGGGCCCCCAGGCGAGAGAAACAAAGACGCCACCACTTTAGGGGCTGATGTGCTGTTCTCGTCCTGGCAGGGAAAGGTGGACAAAAGGCCGCATGACAACATGTTTAACAATGAACCGTCCATGACCGACGATTCAATTCTGAATTCAGTTCTTACCACGATGTCTTTAAGCCAAGCGAATGTTATTTTCCTGAACTCGGTATCTGCTTTGCGGTCAAAAACAGGCCAGCAGTGCCTACACAGGACATGTTCCATGTGAGTTGAATATGGACAATAGACTTCATACATGCACCAAATGCTGAGTGAAAGTTGATATTGACCTGTACGCCTCATTAAAGAGTGTGGGGTCCAGTTTATCCAACAGGAAATGAGTTACAATGTAAAAGGCGTCCTTATTGGGTTTGTCAAACATATGTCTGTAGACCAGGGAAAACACTTTTGTTAGATAGCGGAATTGAACCATCAGCTGTGCAAGAAGAGCAATGTTTAGGCACCGGACTAAAAGAAAGCTAAAGACAGCTACTTACATTCCCAGATTGATGTATTTGATTGTTGTTTTGCCAACCAAATTTGAAGTTTCGGCTTCTGGTTGAAATCCCAGACTAAGTAGAGAATACCACAGGTATTTACCCATGCTCTTCTGAAAAGTGACTGGGTTCGCCATTCTCTTGTAAGGAAGTGTAGATGTGCTCCGTTGTTTTCAGTTGGATAGCCGTCTAGTTAGGCTGCAGACTCGTAGTTCGACAACCGTTTGTCGATCGGAGAAAGGTTAATGTTGAACCCATACGTACTTACTTGGCAGTGAAATGTCTAATAATTCCATAATAATAACATAAACAACATCCCGCACCCAACCCAACCCGGGCACAGACCGCCAATTTTTTCAACAAACCCGGATATTGTATGATGTACTTCCGGTAAGAGGGTGGACTCACTCCTAATTGTAGTTAAATTTTAAAACCAAATGCAAATTTACTTTTTATAACATGTTTCAAATATATTTTTTTACAATCAACAAAATTGCTATTCAGAAAATAATAAAAACAGTTGTATTCCATTGTTAGTTCTGCCAATGTCCCCCCGAAGAAACAGCGCTCCAAGTGTTCAAAAGCAGTATGCATGTTTACCAGAAGAGCTGTTACGTTCCTATGGTTACGGCTCTGTGATGGAGTTCGTGCGTTGTATGGTCCTGTACTCCATCTTCAATGTTATTGTCATGTTTGGTCTGTAGGGTTGCTTATTGGAATTAGGCTAACAATACTGAAAAATAAATGCTGTTAACCATTTTCAGGAATCCAAGCATGAAAGGATGTTATGCATTCTGACACACCTTTATATTGCCTTCTAAAATCCCTGGTTGAGACGTTTAGACTTATTCTATATATTTTTTCCCCACAGGTTTGTGGCTTAAATGCTCAGGCATTGAAAACATAACTTTATACGGTCTATAATGTCTCTCGAGTCCGAACATGTTAAACATCTGTATTATTCAATTTGCATTTACCCTAGATATGTGGCCAAGATCTTCGATAAATATGATGTGCGTTTAATGGATTTACACCAGCATAAATAAAAAAAAGTTTATTCAAATTTTCAATTTGTACATCTTTTTTTATTGCTGCACATGCATTAGTCATGTATCCACCACAAACCATTGATGAACAAAACTTGATATTTAAACCGATATTTAGGCAGGAAAACACGTCTCTCGTGGTCCACATCACTGCAGTTCATTTAATACCAGCTGGCAACACTCCCCCACCTTCGCCGGATCAGAGACCGATGAGTACTTGGAGATCTGGGAGGTGACCCCGAGGGAACGGGCCAGGTCCCGGGCGGTCTGGTCCGAGGCCAGCGTGGTGCCCAGGGCCACCAGTAGCCGGAACACGGCCTCCTTGTCCTGCACGGACTCCAGCGCCGTGCTGGCCACCGACAGGCACTGCGCCTTGGCCTCCAGGTCGGGCCGGCCGTGCAGGCAGCCCGCGTAGTTGAGCAGTAGTGTGGCCAGCGCCACCTGGGTGTTCTTGCTGCTGACGGCGGCCAGCTCGGCGGCACGGGCCAGGACGGCCTCACGCTGCGCCAGGAGCAGCGCGCGGCCCTGCTGCCCGCTGAAGCAGTTGCACAGAGTCCTCAGGGCCAGCATCTGGTTGGCCGGCCGCCCCTGCGGGCTCATCAGGCCCAGCAGGTGGTTGCAGAGCTGCACGCCCTCCGCCTCGCCGCACAGGCTCTCGTTGACCTGCGGGTGGCGCACCGCCAGCCGCAGGATGTCCAGCACGGGGAAGACGATGTCTGGGGGCGTTGACGAAGGGAGGAGAGGAAGACGCAGGAGGGATTTATGGATTGGATATGGGCGGACTAACCAAAGTGTTGTCATATATTGAATGCTTGTTATATATGAGGTACTTTAGAGGAGAAAGTATAAGGTACACGCATAACAAATAAGTTAATGATTTATGTATTGGAACAGATTAATGTTTCCATTAACGTCATCCGGAGCAATATATTGAATGATTATTATAGTTGCGATTTTAGAGGAAAAGGTACACGCTTTACAAATAACTTGGTGTTCACAATAGAGCTTTTTGTGACGGGAATGTGAGTTTCTTCATATTTTAATAAACTATGAAACAAACAAAAACATATAATTTTCACTACTTGGTAATTTCGCAGTTTCAAAGCGTACAAATGTCCTGCGGCTTTAAAACATGCCGATGCTAACTGCTTTTGCTTTGGTTGTGTACCTTCAGGCCAGTGGGACGCTTTCCAGAGCAGGTTGATCTGCTGGAGGGTGGGGGGCTGCGTGGAGTTGTTAGGTCCGCCCACCACGCTGCCCAGCATCCTCTCCAGGCTCTCCACGAACTCCTCCGACAGCTTGTGGTCCGGGGGCGCCCCGCCGTTCAGCTCCTTCAGCTTGGCTGGGGGACAGTTCACCACGGGTCAACGTTTTAAATCAATCTCAGTCGGTCTCAAGTCATTGCTGTCGTTTGTACATTTTTCTGCGGCAAGGTGAAACGCTGTTACACGTGAAGCGTTATTCCGTTATCTAAATTTTTATTTATTATTTTATTTATTAGATCGGATGTTTTTTTTATGACACGACTTGCTTACCAATAATCTGTGTGGCGTTGGCTTGATCGAAGGTCACGCCGTCCGTCTTGGGGAAGTAGATGTTGGTGGAGGTCTGCCTGAGGACTGCAGAGGAGTAGGCGCCTCCACCTGTAGGGGGATGTGACGGATACGAGGACTGAGAAGTGAAGCAGTCAAAGCCAAAACATCTCCAAGGCACTTGGTCCCAGACCCAGCCTGGTCAACATTTAAATAATATTCAATCATTCATACGGATATAATGTGATTATGGTTTTAGGAGGAGGGATAAGATGGTACTTTACTAATCCCAGATTCGGAATCAGGACTTTTGTAGATACGATTTGGTTTATAACAATCAATTACATAATTAATTGTATTAATTACAAGCTAGATTCATGGCAGCCTTTCACCAGTTCCATAGGTGACCGGAATCTCACCTGTAAAAGGGTCGGTCACGCCTGTTGAACCGGCTGTGGGTCCTGATCCTGGGATGTAACGGCCAGAACCTGGTGAGAAACAACAGCAAAATAACACGTTTAAAAAAATACATGTTTTCTTACATGTCAAAGTAAAGCGGCAGGTCAATTCTCTTTTTTGTTGTGAGCAACAGGTAACCCCACCTGTGAAGGGATCAGCCCCGAAGCCGGTCCTGCCGTCAGCCGCTCCCGGCACGTAGCGCCCAGATCCTGTTCACAAGGACCATGGAAAACACGTTTACCTCGAGTCTTTAGAAACCAACAACGCTGCTGTTATTTGGAACACTTCCAAGTTTCAAGTTAATTTGCCTTAGGCGCATTAGAGAGCGAGTTTGGAAGTCGTTCATGGCCATTAAATGCTTAAATTTCAGGCCCTCTCGAACCGCGCAAAGTAGTAACGAACAAACAGCGCACGTAAAATCAAGGATACAAATAGAAGTTCCAAATCTTTTTTTTTAAATATATAATTAAATAAGAAATAGTACACAATGTTGTTAAAAGAAGAACAGTTCAACAACCTGATCCACAGGCGTGTTGGTACGATACAGTGTAGGTAAACACACTGCAACACACTCTAAAAACAAAAGAAACCTGCACCATCTTGTATATACCCGTCTCAGGCATTGTGGCTCACCAGTGAAGGGGTCTACAGCACTGGGGGTGGCCGGTCCCACCACGTGCCCCTTGGAGTTCTCCATGATGAAGTTGGCCACCTGGTCCAGGAACATGGGGCTGAGGTCGTTCTTCTGCAGGAAGTTGTGCGCGGTGAGCCAGGGATCCTCAGCCATGTTGTAGGGCAGCTTCATCGACGGCCCGCCTTCGTTCACGTCGATGGTGAACACAAAGTCGTACTCCTGCGCAGGAACATCGTGTTCAACCGTGGGGTTTGTTTGGTCATTTCTTTGAGGATTTTGCGATAACACTGGAGTCATAATACTAATCATCTTACCTTTCCCTCGTACGTCACCTTCTTGGAAGTCTGCTGGTTGGACCCTCCCACCACGTCTCCGATCTTCATCCAGCGGCTTTCGCTGACGCTCCACTGGTACGCCTCCACCTTGTTTCCGTCCTTGATCAAACGCGTCTGTCCGTCACGGGTCCCTGCAAGAAGAGCAATATCGTGGTAGACAGGGAGACGGAAACATCCAATCACACATTTCATGATTCATCCAATGGTTACCAGGCTCATCAAGGTGTTCCCTCCCAGGGAGGTCCTCAATTTTGATATCCCCCAGGTCTCCCGTCTTGGGGTCTATGGTGGTTTTGGAGAGCTCGTCTTCGAAGGCCAGCAGATCCTCTGGACTAGCCACGCGGTCCTCTGCCTCAGTGAACACTCGAATGAGGCCATCGCTGTGTGGAGAGAGAGAGAGAGCGAGAGAACGATCAGCGCCAAATCGCTCACAGAGACAAAAATGAAGCCATTCATTTCCAAGTGTGTGACTCATGACACTCCTAGCCCAGTCGCTCAAAGTGGAGTGTTCATGAAAGAACAATTAACATGCAATGTTAACTGATGTCCATCATGCTCAGTTAATAAATGCAACTAGAAAGTATATACACACATTTTTCTTTATTCAAAATACTACACACCCAACCACATTACAGCTTTGTGTCAAACCGCTAATGCAAAAACAAATATGTATGTACTCTGCGCTTCCACTAAGGTGAAATCATTGTCAATCAATGGCCACAGAAAGTCTGCGATGGAAAGGAAAGTGCCCATGCGAGAGCTGCGTTACCTGGCGCCCACTGCAATATCATTGTTGGGCAGTATGCAGCAGCTCCACACAGACTGAGCCGGGAGGCGGATGGTCTGAAAGCACTCTCCCTTCCTCCATATCCTCACAGTCCTGTCCTCTCCTGTGCTTACAAAGTCTTTGATGGGAAAGAAAAACAGCATGCGGTAGACTGTGGTTAGGATCACACAGCTGGTGTCAACAAAAATAAAAAGGTACCGTAGGCAAGATTTAAGCGGTATTATTTGAGTGTAATTTGTTAGAAATGGCATAGCCATTCCGTCAGCTATTAGTGAGTGAAATATGCTGTGAGAAAATGTGTTTCCAGGTGGACTGTGCCTGCCTCTGTAGGAGCCAATTTAGATTTTAGGTCGCTCTGGGCTAATTTCTGACCAATCAGGGCATCTGTTCAGTGATTTGTTCAGTGATTGGTTCGGGGAATCTAATTGGCTTGTCTATCACAGGTGCTTGAAATGCAACACCTCTCAATGGTGGAGAATCGTAGGGAGGGAGGGGACAACTTTTTGGTTGTTTGTTTCCAAATCTTCCTCCCTCCCGCTCTCCCTCTCAAATCCTACCTTACAGTCCCTTTAATCTTTCTACAAACTAGATGAAAACACGTTATATGCATTTGAATAGGGCGCTTCGTCCCATTCAAACCCGCCGTCTGCTTTTCGTTGTTTGACTAGCGCACCTTGGCCGTTAGGGAAAATGGCTATGCTGTAGATGTAGTTGGTGTGGCCGTAGTAGACCTGGACACATTCCCCTGTCACCATCCATCTCCTCACGCTGGCGTCATTACTGCAGGAGAAGAACTCCATGTCACTGAGGACCGCCAGCCCCCTCACACAGTCCTCATGGCCTTCAGAGGGAGGAAGAAGAAGGAAGTGTTAGGATTCCCACACCGTAGGCGCTGACCTACGCTGACTATCCCGAGCTGTGATGGATTGCAGTGGTTGAAGTTGTGTTGTTGTTGTGGTTGTTGTGAGTGGCTGACGAGGTCTGTGAATCAGACTTGGAGCTACACTCCATAGAATTGTCTCTGGCCATAATTGTGTTGTTAATGGAGACTGAAAAGTAGGATTGTGTTGCCAGTCGGCAGTCTTTCCTAAAAATAATGTTAAAGTACTTGTTCAACCGTATACCATCCTTATACACTTTACATTTATTACTCTATTGTTTTTATTCTTATGTTGTAATTTTGTAGCAAATTCCTTATGGATTAATAAAGTTACATCTTATCTTTGAGGGTTGAGTGCCTCCGCTCACCTGTGTATGTTTTTTCACAGCGGCCGGCTTTCCAAAGCTTAATGGTTTTATCTGCCGATCCAGACAGCATGAGGCCCTGTTCCGGCAGGATGGCCACAGCCCACACCGCCGCAGTGTGGCCCTGTAATAAAAACAACAAGCAACGTTAAGTAGAAGTATCTTGTTGTGTGTGTGTGTGTGTGTGTGTGTGTGTGTGTGTGTGTGTGTGTGTGTGTGTGTGTGTGTGTGTGTGTGTGTGTACACACACACACATATATACATATAGAAACTCTAATCTCCCATCTTGGATTAATATAGTACATTCAAATTGTGAAATTTGGGGTCTGAAAATGAGAACATAGAATTGTTAAACTATAATGGAACATGCATTGTATACAGACGCTCCTCAATAATACAGATACGTTCGGTATAACTTTTTCATCTTGCAAACACTTGCAAAATTTGAATTTGAGAGGGAGTCGGCCGAGGATGCCAACCAACGACACCACAGGATAATGCTTGCTATGATCACCACACTCCTACCATGTGTGACATCAGATTAAGGAGTTAAGGTAGCTGCTGGTGTATATTACCTGCAGTGTCATCATGCACTTCTCATTGAGCCACACTTTAGCAGTGGTGTCCCAAGAGCCGCTCAGCAGTGTGCCAAACTTCCCAGAGGACAAAGTGCAAACTGGGGGAAAGGAAGGCAGCTGGTTAACACTGGCATCAATACAATATTTAAAAACATGGGGAAACGACAAAACACCCAAATCTCACCTGTGTTTTTATGGCCTTCCAGCGTGAAAAGGGGCTGTGGTTGATCCAGTGAGAAGATACAAATGTTGTTATCGTTCCCGCCTGTGGCAATAAGTCCTCTGGGATACGTCTCGCTCGGCGCGATGATGCATACACAAGACACAAAGTTGGAATGGCCTGACATACAGTGCATTTCCGTGAAGCCTTTGTCTGGACTGCAGGGTTGAGAAAATGAAATCAGAAGAAAAAAATAGGACATGTCCGTTAATTCATGATGAACAACAGAATGTCAAAGAAGGTTTTGATCTCTAGTTTTGTATTCGGTGGTGAAGTGTGTGCGCACGTAGCGTCACGGCTGACAGAGCCAGCCATGTATGAATGACAAGGCTGATTTGAAAACGCCATCACTGACTCGCAAAGGAAAGCTAAGGTTTTGACTAGTTACGTGGGGTGATACAACTACTCAGTTTGGGAACCTCTCTTCTCCCTGTTGTCTACATTAACCCGATGCACACATATCCCGGTTATCAAGGCTCATGTTGATGGTGTGTTCGCTACCTTGCATTGGGGGTCCAGACCCTTCCAGTCCGGTCTCTGGACACAGACACAAAAGCTCCGTCGGGGAAAAGGGCTGCTGTGACCCCCCGGACGTCCATCTCATGCCCCGGGATGGAGCACCTGAGTTTATAGGAGTTGGATGATGCCATGTTTTTGGGCGCCTATGTTACTAATTTTCCGCTTAAACGGCTTACCCCGATCAAAATAAAAGCTATTAGCTAATGTTAACGGAAGTATGATGACGCGCCTGTACGTCATTTCCCTTTAAACCGACAAAAATAACCGCAGAGTATTTTAATGATATATTTAGTTATTTAACACCAAATATATACCTATATATACTTAAACTTAATATATAATTAATGAATTGATAGAAAGATATATAGAACGTTTGATAGAAATATATGGTATTACGAATACTGCGCATGCGCAATTTTCTTTCGCTGCCCCTCCTCCTCCACCTGTCGGCCCAGCCCACTGAGAGAGGCTCGGATGAGGAAGTGCTTCACACACACACACACATCGATGTTGTTGTCTTTGAATAAGACAGCACGAACGAAAAAGTAAGTAGTCATGATGTCTGTATGGAGGGATAAAATAGTTATGCCATAAGCATGTGATGTCGGTTTAGTTGCTATATCATGCTGTCTGTTCTCGGATTACTGTGAGCGTTTTGTGACTATTGCTGATGAGTAGCCCTCCAGAGGCTCACTACAGCCAAGCCCAAACATTCATCCTCGAATGAATCTACAACCACACCAAGGTCAATAGAAACAGGTTCTGTCATGATTAATATTGGACTAGCTGCTCCCTTCATTGTGGGGAATATTTGTGACTGTAGGACTTGAGAATACTGATTGAAAAATCTGTCAGATTTGGATGATGGTAAACATGCGTACTGTACGTAATATAGACACATGAGGTACTAAGCGTAGATTTTGTACAATCTATAGGTAGGCCGTCGTTTGGCTGAACAAAGTACAATTTTATCAAATATCTGTTATGTTTTATCATTGAATGATTTATAATGCTATGTTCTCAGTTCTGCACACACCACATATAAATAGGTAACGTATTGCAGCATTGTATTGAATTGTTATTATTGTTACGATCCATCTAGGTGTTTTTGGGTCCCTTGACTGGCCAGAGCGATGAAGCTACGTCTCCACTTTGTGGTGGATCCTCTGGGATGGTTGTGTGTCAGCATGATCTTTGGCATCTGGCTGTACAACAGTGTCTTTGTACCCAAACTGGTTCTCCTGCCACACTACAACGAAGGACACATATCGTGGGCATTAGTCGTATGTGAGTAGCAAATGTTTCATTTATTATGATATTACTACTACTACAACAAAAGTTACATTTATACTACTACAACAACAAAAGTTGTATTTATGCTACTACTACAACTACTACTACTACTACTACCACTACTAATGCTGCTACTACTACTACACCAACAAATGTTTCATTTGTAATACTACTATAAAAATGTAAAATGGATAATACTACTACTCCAAACATTTTCCATGTATAGCACTGCTACTTCTACTTCTGCTAAACATTTTCCATTTGTAATGCTACTTCTACTGCCATTGTTCCAACGTTGGGTATCAGGCGCAACATGAAATAGCTTCCAAGGAACTAAATCCACACGGAAAGTATTGATTAAGTATGTATTAATATCACAAAATAACAAAACCAAGACACACATAGCATTGCTGTGATGGGGCTACCTGGTCCGACTCACTTGACTTGATAAACTCGCTACGACCTGCTCAAGCAATCAACCTAAAGGTTGAGTCGCTTTTTATTTGTTTTAAACATGGTAATATGTCTTATATTATCTTCAACATAGTAATATATGCCATTTTGCCACTATTTCTACAATAACACCGTCATTTAGAGGAAACACGTGTAAAATCCTTCATTTTCGGCAATGTTTGCCGACCTGTTTGGGAACATTCTACTCTGCTCCGAACTCAAGTTGTGTTCCCTTCGTGACGTTGAAGTGCCTTTTCCAAGGAACTTCAACGTCACGCCAAGGGATATTGGCAGCGTGGTGTGTTGTGGATGTTTTGAGCTCCGTCTGGGAAGTGTTCAATGGCCGTGTCCGAGAGAGGACTACGTTTATGCGACACTTACAGTAGGTGACACCCCAGGGTGTGGCGCATTTCATAGTCAACACCGCTCATGATTACTCTCATACACAACAAAGGTCACAACGGGGTGTGGCACATTTCAGACACAGCATCGGTCATTATAATGCTCGATGTAATGTATCACAAAGCTGGTGTAGGTCGTAACCACAGGGATAACACGTCCCCCTAGAACTCAGCCCGAAACACATTTTTTTAAAATCTCATAGGGTTCGAATGTGGGCTGAAACCCCCTGTTTCCATCCCTATGAGATTAAAAAAAAATGTGTTCAATGCAACCAATTACCAATTAACTCATTAGCCCTCACAGAATGAAAGGACAGGGAAAATAGTCCAATAGCATTGAGAGAAGAAAATAGAAAATTACAAACATCAAATCAAATGACTCTGAATGGCCTCAAGCACTTGCCGTAGTATCTCTATCTCAGTATTTGTCGTGGTTGCGGTTGCTGCAGACGGCTGGGCTGTCGTCTGTCTCCAACATGAAGTATGTGTTGGACGTGTGTCCTTCATCAGGTTACTACTTGGCGTCGGCCCTCTGCATCTTGGCGCTGCTGAGGGCTTCTACGGCAGACCCAGGACGCCTCCCCTTGGACCCACACATACCCTTCTCCGGTAGGCTGTTGCCATCCATAACGTTTACCCCTCCACTTGTAATTTTGTTTCCGAGCCCGTATCCTTCCACTTTTACCCGTGTTATTTGTTTAGCTGCGTGTAATCACGTTATGGAAGTCTTAGATGGCTTCCGAGGCCCGCATGAAAGGACACCAGAAGGAGCCGGGTGAAGAGACTTTCAGACGTTCAGTTGGTCTCAGACTCTCGGCCGGTGTGTAATAAATATCCCTGTTTAGGGGAAGTCGATGAGATGGGTCATGATGATGTCACTCTTAGAGCAGCAAAACAAAGGGGCAGAGTTGTCAAGTAGCAGCACAGTGATGGTGATAGTTTGAGTACATCATCATCATCATCATCATCATCATCATGCACAGTGTCAGCTGAAAAACTGTTTTATGTTTACCTTTTGATATTTTACATTTTCATATTGTAGACTAGGCCTAGGCTCTATTCTTTTTTTTTGTTATAGTTTCACTTGCAACTGTTATGTCCATTGTGCACTAAAGTTCTTAATAAAACGAGAAAATACTCTAGTACTTTAAAATAGGCTTTACCATGTGGTTATTTGATATAGTCTTTTTATTTATTGAATTACCAGAAAACATGCTATATCGTGATATATATCGTAATCAAGATATTAAAGGACCTATACCAGGCCTAGCGTACAACCCGTCATGCGGTCTTCTTCACACCACAGAGCGGGCCGAATGGGAGCTGTGCAACAAGTGTAACCTGATGAGGCCCAAACGGTCCCACCACTGCAGTCGCTGTGGCCACTGCGTGCGCAGAATGGACCACCACTGCCCCTGGTAAGGTCGCATCTCGATGCTCATGCAATTCACCTGTTTCTCTGACCGCCCCCTTTCCTCTGTTGATTATTTTATGTCCTCGACTTAGAACCACAACAAGCCATCATGTCTACTGCTCTATAGTATATAGGATTTACAAGTGATAAACGCTTTGATTGGACAGGCATTTTATTTATAATTTGTTCTCCTTTTTAGAGACATCTAGAATTCCTCTAGCGTGCCTCTATGTGGCAAAACATCTGAACTTCAACTCATTTTATATTCATATCTGACACGTCGGTGTTATTCATTATTCATATCATCTGTGCATCCATATGTAGTGGGTCAATTGACAGCACTGCATGTCAAGTCCATTTTACACACTCAGACTCTTCTACAGCCCAGGTTTTTCCTTTAAGCGCTTGAAGGAAAAACTCCCCAAAAACCTACATGGAAGAACCCTTGACTAGTGCCCAGAAGAGGGATCCGTCCTCCCAGGGATGGTTAGGAGTACATGTTCCCAAACTGGTCCGACACAACGTCAACCGGCATGTCAACAAGGGGGTTGAGAATGTGAGCAGAATTTGATGAGAGTTCACCGCTCATTCATCACGTTCTGCTTCCTGACTTCCCTCTCAGGATCAACAACTGCGTTGGTGAAGACAACCACTGGCTGTTCCTGCAGCTCTGCTTCTACACTCAGGTCCTCAGCCTGTTCACCCTGGTCATGGACTTCTGTCAGTACTACTACTTCCAGCCTCTGACCGCACTGGACCAGGTACTGCCATCACTTCCTTTAACACTGATACTTTGTGCATGCAAAGCATCATTTTGACTTTATTTCAACCAGAAGTCTCATTGAGATCCTGATCTCTTTTTCAAGAGACACCTGTATGCAAATAAAGATTTTATTAAGATTTATTATAGGACAATGGTTAATAGAGACAGGAGAGAGCCTAGTTTCAGCGTCTTATAGAACTAACTCATTTTTATGTGCATAATATTTAAAACCTGACTTGCCAAGCTCTGTTTTTACTAGTGATGTATCTGGATCTATAAAATCCTGTGACCTTGTGGCCTGATTGTTGTTTCTATAGGAGATAAGAGAGGAGAGATAGTCCGTTAAATAGGGCATTGTATTGAACTAAGATGAAGTGCAAGTCATGACAAACCTCAACAGTGTCTCACTGGCATTACCGATCAATTGACCAAGGGCAGATAATGTACAACATTATGAAATGAACATGGATTTTATTAACATATCACATCATCATGAAGACAAGTTGGCAAGATCCTTTATCAGAGCAAACAGTCCTATTTTTAAGCTGTTGTGTTCTCTCTGTCTGCAGCTTATTCTTCAGTCAAAACGTGCCAACATTGAAGCACATTGTCCTATTGTTTACGATAAATACGGTCAATATACATACAAATAATGAATAATGCATTGTGTGTGTGTGTGTGTGTGCGTGTGCACACACACAAGCACATACACACACACACACACAATTATGACACAGTTATGAATGAACAGTTATAAATGGTGATGCGTCTGTTTATAGCGATCACTTCCAAACAGTCACATCGGAAGTAACAGTCAGATGTTCAGCCAATTTCAGAAGCCCGGTCTGTCTGTTCCAGGATAAGTTTACAACACAACACGAACTGGCTCTCCTACGAGTCTCAACGCTCATGGGTCTTGTGATGTTTGGTGGGATGAGCAGCCTCTTCTACACCCAGATGGCGGGCATCATCTCCGTGAGTCAAACATTTTTATTTATTATGCTCTTGTGCTTCGTTCCGATTTCTGCTACGCTAATGTACTGTACCGGTGAGAGCTAGCCCCTCACTAGCATAAGCAGAGGAGCCATGTTCTTTCTTCCGTTTTATGCCTTGGATTAGTTCGTTGACATGTGACAGTGAAACCCAGAGGAACCAGGTTACAGTCGTCATCCAGTCGAGGGATGAACATAGTCATTGTGTGTATTATTTGTGTTAACATGGCCAATAGCATAACCAGTTTAGGGAACATAGGTCCCCTGAGGAAGCGACGGTGCGCTAAGTCTAACTATAACATTGACAGATCAATTGTTCTTATGGTTCAGCTTGTTCTAATGTTGATTGTGTTGATTTTTTGCCGTCTGTTGATTTGCAGCATCGAAGATACTGATGACAGAAGGGCCGTCCGTATGTCAATATGCACAGTGGATACTTTTTTAAAGATCTGTGTTGCGGCATATATGCCCGTCAAGGGTTTCTTCTACGTTTAGATCTATTAGATGTAACATGATCGACGTTTACTCAATCCAGAAGTGTGTTGAACGACATGCTTTCATCGGTCTCTCATGCGTACATCACTGGAATTGCTCTTGTTTATGTATTTGCGGGTATTTCTGGATGGGAGTGGTGCATGCGCAGAATTAAATAACGCTACTCGAAATACGGTTACCGTGTTTACATGGCAGATTATATCTGATGAGGATCGGCTTACTTAGGTGTTGTAACCCTCTAACCCTAACCCTAACCCTAACCAGGTTGTATAACCAAAATGGCCTCTTCTTTTTTTCCAACAGGACACAACCACAATTGAGAAAATGTCTCGGGCCTTAAATGAAACGTGAGTATTCTCAGTATCCCACCAAACAGTCAGTATGGGCCTTTATCACAGAGGGGCTATCGTAGGGGCCTTGTATATCATGATGTCATGACAGGACACTAGCATGCCCACAGATCCATCATTTACTTCATGAGCTACACCTGTTCTCGCCCCTACTATAGGGCTTGTCCATCGTGACGTCACATCGCAATGACCGCCTCCATTTCAGATATGTAGGAGCATAGGAATGTTAATGGTGTTTTGATCATTGTTTAGTTATAAATCGTGAACTTATTTGTCATTATGGGGTTACTATGTTGCGTTTGAAACTGCCACAATGTTTCTTATGCGAGATATATATGCCTATATATAACAAAATCTTGATAAGCCTAGGTTTCGGTTTATTTAGGACTTTAGGACAGCTCTCTCTCGGGCATTAATGGCGGAGTGTCGCCAACAAAGAATCCCATGATGACATCCTGACGTCCAAGCCCTATAACACCTCTGTGATAAAGGCCTATTACTCTTTTATATCAGAAAACAGCAGAGTTGACCGGTTGCTGTTTAAACCATCACAAAATAAGCTCCTTCTACCTCCCTCCTCACTGTGACAGACATGTGACCAAGAGGTCCTGGCAGTGGGCGCTGTCCGAGGTGTTCGGAACACGCTGGAAGGTTCTGTGGCTGATCCCTCTGCGGTGCAGGCATCCTCTGCAAGCCAGTCACAACTTCCGCAATCAGGTGTAGTCTGGCGACGGACCTTTAACCCCCCCGCCCCTCACCTGTTTGGGGCCGGTCGGTGGGGGTCAAGCGACTAAAGAAGGATCCATCGTGTCACGCTCAAAGCCATGCATCTGCTTGCCTTAGACGTCGTCTTGTGTGTTTCCTGCGTTGGCTTGGCACGGGACACACAACAAAGCTTTTTTTAATTTTCTATCCACGCCATGCTCTGCTTGGGTCTGAACGGCAGGACAGTACAGAGATGAGAAGAAACACTCCGCGAGAGACTAAGAAATCGTGCTCTTTTTATTTGTATTTGTTGCGACCTCTATCATTTTCAATAGTCACTGTGACTGCTGCTGTTCGCATTCAGGATTCCCCCGTCTCTTTTCATGCAATGTTGCTCCGGAATCGACAGATGTCTTTCCTCGCCCCAGGAGCAAGATGCAGAAAGGACCCCTCTCAGGTTACTTCAATGGGCTTTATTCACTGAGCGGACATCTTGGTTCCAAACGCTAGCTGGGTTGGGGGAACTGAATGCGGAAGGTGGAACCAAGATGGCTGCCAGGTGAACAAGGCCCATACAACCAATAGCGAACCTTTTTAAACGGCAGAACCTACGGCAGCAGCAAAACGTCCATCTTAGAAACGCTGTTTTTAGTGTCAGTGCTGTGTGTGTGCCTTGGTCCTTTTTTGATTCCCTTTTTGTTTTTAAAGCTTTTTTAATGTACTTTTATTTGTCACGTATAAGCATCAGGTTGGCAGTTTTGTACGACCTGGGTATACGATCTCACCGGTAATGGGGTTGAATAAGTGCTGTTGAATTTGTCTTACGAAGAGAAAGTGGTCAAGAAGATAATTTTGCTCTGTGTATTATTTTTTTAATGGGTAGCTGAAGGATACGCTATCTGTGTTCCATGAATTGATAATCATTTGATGTTTTGTGCATATTATTTTTTATTTTTGTACTTTTGTTTTAATACTTTTATTTGATGTTACTTGATGAAACTATTTTACTTTAAGAAACATGTTTTTTTGTAAGGCATGATCAAATATGTGTAGTTTACTCGTATATCCTTTGAGGTTTATATTGTAAGCTTAGGTAGGTTATCGCCACATTTTAGATACAGTCCAAAGAGGAATCCAAAGATGTACACTCCACCTACATTCCACTTAGATAATAGTAGGTTTTCCATACGTTGTTTCTCCCGAGAACTACAAGCATACTATACAGCTGCCTCATCTCCCATCCTACTGTCTCCTGTCTCTATGTATCCTTGCATACAACTTTAACAATGTAAGGGAGAGGTTTAAGTACCGCGTATGGGGCATAGAGGCTAACTAAAAGCCTTTTATCATCAACCATAGCACTCAACTTGTGGAAACACAAACGGTAGTGTACAATTTATTATATATGCTCAACATGTCTGATTTTATGAACTGTATCGTTTAGAGAAAATGATTCAACGTAACATTTTACCTCCATTTAACGGCACTGGACATGAAAGAACAACACTTTTTATATATTTTTTTGGGGGGCTTTTATTTCGAAGACGGGGTAATATGGAACAAGATGTTTGTATTCAGGTGATGTTTCATAATGATGATATTATTTCTAGGTATCTATTCATTTGGTCCCTTCATTATTCTTACTTGACATTCTGTGAGCTGAAGCAGGAGAGTAGAGCTACACTGGTTGAAACATTATGCTCAGTGGTTTTAAGTGCCTGTCTTACAGCCATTTTATGCTTACCTTTTATTACTTTTGTTCACAGTCCACTGTCCTCCTACTTTCCAAGTACCTTGGTTGCAGAAGAATCTGTCCGTCTTCTGAAACTACATATTTGACACTTTTGGAAAGGTAATGGAGTGGCACAAGAACTTCAGGGGAAACGGTAGAATATAATGTTGCACTGATTTACATGTCTTTAGATTCCAATAGCATGAGAGGGATGTTTTTCCATATTAATGTTGTTGTATCGGTTGTGTTTTTGTTGAAATCAATTCACTGTTTAAATGTTAACTGTATGTTGGGTTTGGAATACGCTTTACACAAAATAATGATCAATTTAAACTTTTAATGTGAACTCAGTTGTCAACAGCTGCTACAGGTTTTGATTTAGAAACAATTTCCATGAATTTTTTTACCAAAATAAACGCAGGCCTACAGGCTATGGAAGGTGAAGGAAAATAAAAGCATTTGGAAAATATTATTTCAGTGCAATAATCACCATGAACATGTCTGGCCTGATGTTTATTATCC
>OOFG01106864.1:0-25000 GCA_900323295.1 Molva molva | reverse complement strand
TCTACCTGTGGCTTGCCTACAATAAAAAGAAAGAAAAAAAATCTGTTAACGTCGGAGGAGTAGCCTCTTCTCATCTTACTGACCTAATTTCTGGACCAAATTGAAGGAAAATTATGAGGCTCCATTTTCTGCATCAACCCCTGCAATCTTCTATAATCACTGTCTCACTGGCTCAGCTCTCCTTTCACCCCAGAGTAGAAGCCTCCAAGCTTTTCTGGGAAACTGAGAGATTACTCATCTGCTTACTGACTAGGGAGGACCAGAATCACAAAGAAGCAACCACAGCTTTTATTTCCTCTAATTATATTTTATAGAACCTAAATTCGTTATGCATGTATACTTTCACATTTCATCGTTGGATCTCATTACAGGCTTTTGAAAAAAAAGTAGATGACAATACACAGTAAAAGTCCCACGACAATACTTATTATTTCTGATTGCTTCTGTCACGACAAGGTAAATATTTCCACTAAAATGACTTGTTCTTGTTTGGAAGTGAGATGAACAGTCGCTTTAATGACAACGTGGTCTAAAACGTGGCTCCACACAGCACACTAAATGCTCATCCTATTGGGTTTCTTCTCTTCGTAACTTTTCTCTCGGGCAGGTCAAAGCAGGAGGCATGGAGCAGGAAAATGTTCCACGTAGTATGCATTTAAATGACAGCGTTTGTAGCCTCTTACACATATGTAATGTCGGCTCTGTGATGCTCATGCTGACTTCATGCCCTCAGACGTACGGACACAACAGCACCACTACCCAGTGGCCCTCCATGTCTTTCATCTGGCACAGTGCACAGACCAGACAGATGCTTAGGGTTGCATTGTCCGCAGGCCTATAACGTCACCATAGAGACATTGTCAGTGTGACTGACGCAGGCTTACACAGCCGTTTCTTTCCTCTTCTACGTCTGCAAGGATCTCTCACTTAATGATAAGCGTCCAGCAAGGTGTCTGCTCTAGGCCACTTATCTTAAAGCCATACCATATCTCAAGTAGAGGGTTGGAGAGCCTCAGAAAGACTATGGATGGCCTTCTGGCTTCTCAACAGCTTAACTCTTATGCCGGCTGAAGATGACCTAGAATTAAAAAAATGACGCTTGGTTACGCTAGGTTACACTCCATTGTTATGTTGTTGTCCGATACTGTCCTTTTGGATTTAGACGTGTAGGAAAAGGTGACATCATGTTCAATCAATGACGATCTTTTGAGGACTTTGCATCTCCGTATATGCAGTACTTCCTTCTCTTGTAAATGATTGACTTTTATTGTTGTTTATTGATTGACCTTTCAATGTATTTAAAATGTGATTCCAGCCTACACCAATTCCTGTCCTCTGTATGGACTTTTATTAGAAGGATGCTACGTTAACACACCTGCCTTGCCTTCATAAATGGGTGAAAGTCGGTTGTCTCTTCTGTCGGTGGTCCTACAGTGCAGCTGTCCCTGCCCTCCAGGATGTTCCTCTCCAGCCTGCCTCAACGCTACTCTGCAGCTCAGCTCCACTTCCACTGGGGATCCACCAACACGCCCACCGGCTCCGAACATCTGCTGAACGGCAGGCGGTTTGCAGCAGAGGTAACCAGTAGAACAGCACACCTGGATGTCCTTTATCGATAACCCGCAATCAATGAATCAAGCTTTATTTATACAGCGCCGCTCGTGCAAAACGTCAAGACAGAGCGCTAAACAAGGGAAGAGACACGAGAACAAAAAGTTATAGTTCAAGATAATATGGGGATAAAAAGAAAAAAAAATGAAAAATTACATTCTTCTTCATTAGCATGAAGATAAACCAAAAAGGTTTTAAGGTTTAGTTAAAAATCGATTGAAAAATATTGATAGACAGATTGTGATGTTAAAGGTCATCGTGTGTGTGAGAGAGAGCTGAATAGAGACCATGGTTGTTCATTAGTCTCTGTATTATACCTAAGCTAAGTGCAGCTTACAAATACATAGATGTTGTGTGAGTGAGCTGTGCATTGTTTGACTGGCAGAGGATCTGTCAGAGGGGCCGGTGAAAGTCTTCAGGTCCTGCAGACTGTTTAAGCTGAGGTGGATGAATAAACTGCATGTGTTGCACACATTGAAAGATGCTTACAATGCACAAACTTAATCATTCTCTTTATAGTATTGTTTTATGTTTAAGGTCAACCAGTCAGTAAGATGAAGAAGTCAAGATAGTGTAGTACATACAAGAATAATTGTAATAATAATAATAATTTCATAATTGTAGGCCTAATTTACAAAAACGAAATGTTCAAAGATTAAATTGTAAAGGACAAGTAATGAGACACAATACTAACATGCATTTCTGTCCAGTCAACATCAGTTCGAATTTTAAACCTGTTTCTCAAAGAAAGTTTGTGGTTTAAAGCATTGAATGCACTAAGCAGTTCTTGCGCACCCGAGTTGCTGATTATTTCATTTTAATATTAGAGAGAAGGAATTACAATGCATTTGGATAAACACATAGATGAAAGGAGTTCAAAATGTCCGTATCTGGGTTCTCTCTTGTACGTCACTGTGGGAAGAAACTGAAATACTGTGCGTAACAACCTGTGCCTTTTACGGGGCCAATGCCTCTTCTATGCACGAGCCACATGTAAGGTGCTGTGGTTTGAATGGAGCATGTAAGTGGACACATCCATGCTTGCATCTTTTAAAGTTTTTCCAAACTTCTGAAACCACAGTCTCATGCTTTCCCTTGATGACATGTTGTTAAAGATGGATGGAATGATGGAACATCATGAATTCTTCCCAGAAAGGGTTCACGTTGTAACCCCTTTTTATCCCAAGACATGGCATTCTCTTTAAATACAATTCCCGTACATTCTCTCTCTTGTATGCTGCCTTTGTGGTGCACATGCTTCATGTACAATACCATAAGAACCCAACCTATTTCTGTGCCTGATTTGACTGCCTACTGTTATATGCTGCCAGTAATATGTATGTAGTATGTACAATTCTCACCTATATGTATTGAACTGAACACAATTGCTTGCCATTAGTTGTAGCTTCTGTGACCTGTCTTCTGTGAAACATCATTAACACCATTTTTGAATATATATTCAGAAATCAATATATATATATAAATAAAGTCCAAATAAAAATTTTCTTTCCAAATCTAGGATACTAATTTAACAAACGTGTATTATTCAGATTAAATATGTACCCTAATCTCTTACTCAGAAGAATGAGTCCATATGTGCGGGTATCAAATTAAATCTTGCCATATCAGTTTTCAAAAAGGTCTCTCAAATGGAGGAAAGATGAAGAAGAGAACACCAAAGAAAAGTCTTGACGCAGGTCTCTTTGCCGTTTACAGATGCACATTGTGCACTTCAACTCTGACAAGTACGCCAACGTTTCCATGGCTGTGGACAAATCAGATGGCCTCGCTGTCCTGGGAGTTCTGGTTGAGGTAAGACATGAGGCCGAGAACCAGAACAATGAAAAAGTTTCACATGACCGTGGTACTGTGATGTCTGCTGACACATCCCACTATTCTCCTCAGGTGGGCGAGTTCAATCCGGCCTTTGACCAGTTTCTAAAGTTTATCAACGGTATCAAATACAGGGGTGAGTTCTAAGTGACACTGGACAGTTTTTGAGAAGACACTTTGACAACATATAGATGTTTATGAAACACGAATAAACATATAAAATGTTTATTCGTGGGTGGCAGTGGCTCAGGAGTTAGAACAGGTTGACTGGCGATCCCCGGCGATCCCCGGCGATCCCCGGCTCCTCCTAGCTAAGTGTCGAGGTGTCCCTGAGCAAGACACCTAACCCTAACTGCTCCCGACGAGCTGGCTGTTGCCTTGCATGGTTCGGTTTGTGAATGTGTGTATGAATGGGTGAATGTTAGCCAATAATTGTAAAGCGCTTTGAGTGGCCACTGGTTGGAAAAGCGCTATATAAATGCAGTCCATTTACCATTTATGAAACACCAACATCTCAAGCTACCTCTGAGATTGTTTACTACTCCTGATATTCTGAGAGTTTCCATATCACATTACCATATACTGGCTCATGTTGGTCTTACAGAGTGACATTAATATTGTGAGCATCTCAACTTGCAGATCAGAAAGTAAAAGTGCCCGGTTTCAACATCCGCTCGCTGCTGCCCGCGCGTCTGGATGAGTACTACCGCTACGACGGCTCCCTGACCACGCCTCCATGCTACCCCAGCGTGCTGTGGACGCTATTCAGGAGTCCCATACAGATTTCCCAAAAACAGGTGGTCCAACACAACCCACACCTCCAAATACTGTTTACTATTCCGTCATTTAGCAGAAGCTTTTATCCAAAGAGATGTACATGTCATCAGGAGCAGGTAGTGGCTGCTCAGGAATGCCTTGCACTATTCTGCCCCCAAATCACACTAAATAAGCTTTTGTTGGAAATATTACATCACAGCGTACTGTGGGCTGGGGAATTGAATGGCGTAATATACGGACAACCATCTTGTTTGACACAGTCTTGTCCGTTTTCTATCGGCAGTTCCTATCGCTGGCGTCGGCTGTGTACTCATCCCATGCCCAGGAGTCCAACGCTGTACCTCTGAACGGCAACTACAGGAAGCCCCAGCTCTCGGATCACCGGGTGGTCCTGGTATCCTTCCAGGAGGGTAAGAGGCGAGCATGGTTCTGTACATTGGCTTTGCTTTGGATTTTTTACGAGGGGAACCTTGATTACGGGCACCTTGATTGCTGGAATGTTCTGCTTGTACCTCCTTGGCCTGTGGGTTACTGTGAGTGTCAGGGTGGCTGTGGGTTACTTTAGTGTCAGTGTGGCTGTGATTACTTCTTCTCCTGCTGAGGGCTGTCAATCATTTTTAATTTTCTGCATGTGAGATTTAAAATATTTGGGATTTAATTGTCATATCTTTGTTATTCCTAACCATTTCTAATGATTACTGGCTTGATGAGCTTGTTCGACATTTTTCAATACATTTCAATGAATCATTTCTGCCTGGTTATATGACATATATATATATATATATATATATACATACAGCAGAACATAACGCTGTCACCGAAGGTTTCCTTAATTGGCTGTTTCGGAATCTGCATGCTGTCATCATCTTGTGAACATTCCTGCTGGGGCTTTGCTTTGCTGGTGGCAGGTTTGGACAGGGTGGCACAGCAATCCTGCAAGCTTCCTGGGGGATTCGGTGTGTGCTCTTCAGTCGTTTTTCTTTTCTTTACCACCGCCGGCCTCGCTGTTGCTTGCTGGGCCTGTGGGCCAGAGACCTGGAATGTCTTCATGTGGGCTTTTTTTAACAAGCGTTGTGGTTGACCCCGTGTCTGAGGCAGGCAGAGGGCTGCATGGCATCCGTACTGTCACGTCTCCACTCGTGAGGAAGCAAATCATTCAACAGCTGCTGGTGGGAGACCTGGCGGACCTGGCCGATGAAGGCCTCTACCAGCTGCTGCCCAGCGGTCCGGAGAGGCGGCTGGCCACTGACAAGAAGAGGAAAACCTTCAACAACAAACACGAACCCAGGACCCAGCATGCCAACCCCAAGAAACAACCGCTGCATCCTCCGAAGAAGAGCCGCAACAACAACCACCACGGCGGCGGTGTGGGGCTGACGGAGGAGGCACTGTGCTACGTCTCACTGGAGCACCAAGCCCTCCATCAGGCCAAGCAATCACACACTGAGGCCCAGTTGGTTCACACCCTGAGAGACCTGGTGTTCCCCGACCTGAACCTCAGGAGCTACCTGGGCTGTAAGTCGGAGCTGGACTTCTCCACCATCAGACACATCATTCGCGGGCGGCCAACAGACGAGGTTTTGGAGCTCGATGGCTCTCTGAGGAGAGTCAGTGTGGGGCTGATGAAGAAGTTCCCTTCCTTTGCCTCAAAGCAAGGCGTGCCGGTGGCTAAGTATGAGGGTGTCTCCAATGCGGCTGGGCAAGCAAAGTCCCAGCCTCAGGGTTTCCCACATCCATGGCTTCTGCCCATGGAGTGGGAAGACTAGAGAGGAGATTCTGACCGTATAATGCACGAACCCTGCCGACGCCGTTTATTCAGCCATTCTCCCAGCGCGCCCAATCCCTGGCAGTAGCACCAGAACTACACTAATGTTATAATGCAGCTATTTTAGATGTTCTTTGGACCAGGGTTTTCCCCAAACGATTGATTAAATTATTACTTTGAATGTGTGTACATCATGATAATCTATATATATGTTTGAAACTGACTATAAGATTGTAAACTTGGTAGCAGGAATCAGTTTCCTTAATGATTATACTAAACATTACATAATTCAGACTGGGGCCGCCATGCTAGGCCAGGATGTACTCAAGGCATTAAAGTATACTTTGTATGAGAGCATCCACAAAATGACATATCGTTTAGATTTGACAAAAGCCTTGACCTGCTTTGCGTAAAATACATAGATTCTGTTTACAAGACCTATGAGGAGATACATTTTACACAGCCGGCTTGTATATTTATACAGGTTTTCTAGCTAGCAATACAGCTTGCACAAGTGGGAATGCAATATTACAGCATTAGTTACAGCATTAGTGCCTTGTTTTAGAAATATTTACGGATTGTGCTAATTCCCTTAGAGAGATATTCAAGGTCTTGTCCGTGCTGTTTGGACTGCTATTCTATTGCTTGGATTGTACTTTTAAATGAGCAACATTTTAATAAAAGCCATATTAGTATGCGATACAATTTATTTCTCTCTTGGTTTGTATATTGTACTATTATAATAATTAGTAGGAGTGATAGTAGTGGTAGTAGTGATAGTAGTATTAGTAGTAATAGTGTATTAGTATATTATATATTTATATATTATATATATATATTAATATATTAATATATAGTATATATTATTGCATTGCTGCATGTGTAGACATTAGTACAATGTGCAATGTAGATTAGTTATGAAATGGTCCACAGTGTCTAGATGTGAAGCCTGAACAATACTCTGGTCCAGAGCATTTACAAGCAGATCCATCAGATCTGCTTTTACAAGCAGATCCAATGGACTGATACCTTGATCTCCTACCTGACCGATGTAAATCATTAGCTAATGATTATAAATTCTAACAGGAACCAAAGTCATATGTTTTAACCAGGTTTTGATCACCATTTAACAACAACATAATTGCATTATTACATTACAAGTATATAATAATGTAGTAATGGAATTATATTAATCTTTTTTGGAATACAGTCCCAGAGACTGGGCAGGCTCTCTAGCTTGTTGCTTATGAATATAATACACACATGGCCATCTGTCATGTCTTTCCATTCTGTGCTCTTCCTGAAATTAACCTGAACACAAATGTAAATGTAAAACCGGTGAAGTGGGAGGATTTAAAGGAGTTTAAGCAGGTGTACTAAAGAGTTTTTAACAAGACAAAGGCTGAAGAAGCAGAGTGGGGGCATCGTGACAAACTGAGGGTGTCATGCTGGGAGACCGGGAGCTGGGGAGTTCAAGCACAGAGCGAGATGCACTGATAAGTTCCCTCTGTAATAAGCTGCAGTTCTCTGGGCTGAGTCTCAACTCCATACTGTTGTTCTGTCTGTTTTCTCTCTGTTGCTCAGATGGACCGTCATGGATGACCCTCGGTATGTCTCGCTCTCCTGTGTGTTTACACATACTTTCATATTATCTTCCCTAATGAATCTCTATATCATGCTACTTTTTAGATCTAAAATCCTCCATCACTACATGATGCTAATTCTGATCCTTTGCTCATTATTGCTTTGTCGATAACTTTTGCAGGTGTTCTGGTTGTCATAGTGTTCGCTTTGACGCTGGGATCTGTTATGATCGTGTCTTTAATATGCTGTCTATTAAAACGAAGGAGGTAGGTAACAAAGGACCACAGCAGTGTACTGTATACTGTATATTTGCTTCATAATCACACTATGCTCATAAAGTTAAGAAACTTTAAAACACACTAGGCAGAAGGTGTTGGTTTCTAAACATGTGGAGACAGCTAACTAATAAAAACATTATTGACTAATGGGATACTGCTAATAGCAATGAAAAACATAATAAGAACACTAATAATAATACACTACTACAATGCAGAATTAAGCAGAGTAAAATTGGTTAGCACGATGAGGCTGAATTCCTGTTTGCCAAGAGTCCCCTGATAATTGCAGGAAAGTTTCAGGACAGCGTGCTTCAACAGCTTGCTGTTAAACCACATTAGAAGCCTCAAACGCAGACTCGTGGAAAAGATATTAAGCTTGCTTTTTAGGGACATGCCCACGTTAGTTGAGCACTTTTAGCCTATAGAACTCTGAAAGAAGCCAGTCAGACTAGACAATGTGCCATTGTTTGATTTAAGAGCACAGTGTGCAGAAAGACCTGCCCCATCATGAATTCACTTGGGGTTGAGTTGCTATTTGAAAATGAGAGGGGATGTAGTCAAAAGTCAGAAGGATAACCAGATTATTTGTCTTATTTTTTATTAAAACGTGTGGAAGAGCATCCTTATTAGAAATTGTATTTGTACGATTTATTTGGTGCCTTAAAGGAACAAAATAGTTAACTTATCTTGAAAAGGTATAATGGATTGCAAAAACTGATAAGAGTAGTTTAGTAAATGAACTATATGATGTTGAAGAAACAAACAAAAGTATGTAAACACGGAGGAATAATAGTTATCTTGTTTAACTCAGAGCTATATCATTATATATAAGATCATTTTACATTAGATACATCTTTATCTGAATATGAATGTCTGCACTATAAATTAGTGAATAACCTAAACATGTAATTTCAGACTAAGGTTGGAGCTTGGATAAAATGAAACATGAGGTAATTGATGCATTTACAGGTCTGGGACTATAGAGGAGAACAAAGAGGCTGGGTACCAGACTGGAGACACAGACGAGTATGGCTCAACTGTGTAGCTGCTCGTGGTTATGAATCACCTTCCAACAAGCACAAGACGATCCCCACAACAAGCCTCCAACACCCCACTAATCACTTGTCATGGCTCATGTCTCCAGCTTTCCTTTTAAGATGCGATGAACGAATGATTATGAATGCCTGCTTGGAAACATTGTGCCACATTCAAATCAAAATCAAAAGCTCTAAAGCAATTGCAGAAATCTCTCTGAGTCGCGCCAAAATACTTGTCTGGCTTTCGTTTCCATTCATTTTTATTGCAGCTCAAGCCCTATGTTGGATGTTTGAGGATGGAGCTTTCATGAGGTTGATTACGTCTTCGTGACATACGGGAAGCGCTGTTCCCCCAGTTCATGTGACACGGAGCGTTGAGTTTCTCAAGGACACCTCCTTCATGGGAGAAGGAGCGGCAGAAGGGCCGACGGCTGAAGCAGTAGCCAGCGCTTCGGTCAGGAGCCAAGCAGACATGGTGAAACGCACAGCCGCTGTCCAAACAATAGGAGGATAAGAGTCGACAGACTTCCAATAATAGTAGGGTGGCCTAAGAGGGATGGGCTTTGCCACAGTTCTGCCAACCCTGTACTTACAGCGGCTCTATGGATCGCATAATAAAAGGGCGCTTAGCTGCATTCAAACACAGAACCACACAGCTCCTTCCTGGGCCGCGGCGCTGAGAACAAGGCTTTTGTTTCTCCGGTGGAGAAATGTGGGATTGACCTCTGACGGGGGGGGTCATGCCAGCCCGGATCACAAGATCTCCTCCCCCTCCCACAGCACCTCTGGGACCTCTGGCTCAGATCCACAGCCCACCACATCACCCCCTGTAGATGGAGCCCCTTATCGGCCCATCAGCATGCTGCTTCTGCTTCGCTGTGTTCATGGAGATTTCTCCGGAGGATGGCCGACATTCCTCGTTCGGCTCGATATACCGCATATAGAGAGGAGGCGCAAATGATTGAGCAAATGCATTTCATCAACACTGTTTTATTACGTCACATTCAATGCTTGTTATCGCTGCTTAATGCTATCCTGTTTCGGTATCATGTGTCGTAGCACCATATTTTGCTATAGAATAGAAATAATCAATCCCCATGTCTATGCTTATGTACAGCAATACAGTGATGTCCTTGTAAACGATGTTTGCATAGATGTCACAATAATTTATTTATTTTTGTCATGTACTATATTCTTGAAATAATAATACAGGTGTTTTATGTGTAAAATATGTCAGAATAAATATATAATGCTCTATTTTGATATGTTTTATTTAGATATGTTACTAATAATTAAATTACAAAAGAAATTATACGATGTGTCACCTTATGTTAAATAACCAGAATACATAAGCACACACATACTTACAGCGTTCAATTATTATTATTTTATTTATTTATTTAATGCTCAATGCCAGTCGACCACGAATAATTGATGAGCAGAGACATCTTGCGGCAGTTTTACGCCATTACATTCATAGTGGCGCGATCCTTCTGGCTAGAGTGATAATAAAATACAAATTCCCAAAACAGATTTAAAGTCAAAGTCCCAACAGCTTAACACATGCTGTAGGAGTAATTAAAATACTCTTGTGTTCATTGCATTTTAAAAACCAAAAGTAAACCACATTCATTTTCAAACGTTGTTCTATAGACACGAATATGTGAGTCCCGTACAATTATATCAATATACCTTACACTTTGACGCAAAATATACGTTCTCTAATAGTATCGTGAATGTTTTTATCATAACTAACCCAAATAAATAGGAAAACAAGTAGTAGTACTTACAACGCGTTTTCCAAACATGTGTCCTACATGAGTATCCATATGCAATACGTGTGTTTCGGTTTTGAGTCTGTCAGTACTGCATGTGCTAGCTAGCGAGCATTAGCTCATTATGTATCATCAACCTGTCTTTAAGAACAGAAGAACTCTGCTAGAGAGAGCAGAAAAGTTTATATCAGAGATTTATTTTACAGACTGCAATCTCCGGGGACGGTATGGTTATCTTGTGTTCGTGTCTCACCACTCTTTACTTGCTGCATAATATTATTGATCTGATCTGAGCACACATCTGGACAATAACCCCAATTAAATCAATTATGTTTAATGCATGGACTGTACAATAATTATAGGTTTAATCCTAGTTTGTGATTCTTCTCTGCAGACTCTTTGGGGACTCATATCCACTTGAATCTCTTACTTCCTTCCTGTCCTCTAAACGGATTCCATTCTCAGAAGCTGCCCGTCAGAACTTTACACCTTATAAGATTGGTGATACCTTTGGACCAACGTAAGTCATTTATAAATGGCTGTTTATTGCCCTCTCTTAAAGCGATTGCACGGATAAAGTAAATAGGTTTACAATAACTCTTTTAGATGGTGCACTTGCTGGTTCAAAGTGATACTGAGAATACCCGAATCATGGAGTGGGAAGGAGGTCCATCTTCTGTGGGAGAGTGATGGAGAAGCGATGGTTTGGAGGGATGAGCAGCCAGTCCAGGTAGATATACACACAAACAGACCAATAGTGTTAATTGTTATCGGTTAACTGACATGTAAAGATGACTTGCAGGGATTAACTAAAGAGGGTGAAAAGACCAGTTACATCCTGTCTGAGTGTCTGGGAGATGAAGATCCACGCAGGTGAGCGGTCTCACACTCACAATAGGGCATGTACATCATGAGATGTTTTGTTGGCACTCTGCCATTTTGAGAGGACTTAAGAATTGTAGTACTGTTAAATCCTAAATCAGACGTCACGATGTACAAGCCCTATATTATGTTGTTTCTGACCGAAGCCAGGATTTTGCCTAACTTCCAGTCACAGGAACACAATGGTTCTGTTTCTTTGTGGTAGCGTCACCCTCTATGTGGAGATGGCCTGTAATGGACTTTTCGGAGCTGGTCAGGGGTCCATGATTGCAGCTCCGGATCCCAACAGGAAGTACTCGGTTCAGAAGGCTGAGCTGGTGGTACTCAACCGTGATGTCAGGGAGATGCTCACTGATTTTGAGATGCTGGTTGATATCGTGAAGGTAGACTCCCAAAACGCTAATTCGTCTCAGTAGAACAAATGCAAAGTCATTGTACCTAGAAACCGATATTGGCTGCTCTGTGTTCATTGCATCCTCCCTGCCCCGTCCGCAGCATCTGGGGGAAGGAGAGCAGCGGGGTTACCAAGCCCTGTTCACCGTCAACGAGATGGTGAACGTCTGTGATCCTGCCGAGCCTGACTCCTTCTCCAAAGCCCGCAGTCTAGCCCGGAGCTTCTTCACACAGCGGAACGGACACAGCCAACACACCGTCCATGCCATGGGCCACTGCCACATCGACACAGGTCTGAATTCATGTGTCTCGTGGAAGATGTCATAGGACCCATTATACAGTCATGGCTAATACCTTTAAATCAATGAGTGAGAGTTACAGTGGCGGTGTCTCTGCAGCGTGGCTATGGCCTTACGAAGAGACCATCCGCAAATGTGGTCGAAGCTGGGTGACGGCCGTACGTCTCATGGAGAAGAATCCAGATTTCGTGTTTACGTGCTCTCAGGTAGTGCATTTATGAATAAGTGTGTCATCTTCTTAAATGTTTCTGCATTCCACCAGTTGTTTCATGCCATTATACAAGAGCAGAACTGAGACTGTAGCTCTTTGTCTAAATGGATATTCAGGCCCAGCAGTTCCAGTGGGTGAAGAGCTGGTACCCAGGACTCTACACCCAGATTCAGCATTTCGTCAAGAAAGGCCAGTTCATTCCGGTTGGAGGCACATGGGTGGAAATGGCAAGCATCATCTACAAAATAACCACGCCTCTACCTCTTTATTAGTCTTTATTATTAGACAGGGGGCCTTCCAAGGTTACATCACTGCGGTGTTCCTAGTTGAACCTTACTGTTAGTGGCCACGTTCTCCCGATTGTTTGAAAGCACACCAAGACACAAGCAAGCCAGGGTGGATCCTTTTTTTATCAAGTTTGGAAAATAAATAACATAGTTGCTGACTACTTGTAGGGGAAATGCTGACATAATGTCAACATATATTACATAGTAATGTAATATATTCAATTTTCAATGTGTCTTCTTCTTTCTAAAGGATGGGAATCTTCCGTCTGGTGAGTCCATGGTCCGGCAGTTCCTGGAAGGCCAGCGCTTCTTTCATCAGGAGTTTGGGATCTACTGCAAAGAGGTCACTAACCTTCCACTGTATCAAACAACCTGCTATGTTGAAAATATGTGTATCCAATAGTATATTGGCATTTTTCCATTGGCACTTTTAGCCATAGCGAACCTTACCACGCCCCGCTGATTTGCATTTCCACTCTCACACTGTGCCGTCCTACTACCAAGGACACTGTGTGGAAACTCAGGGAAATATCATGTGATTACATGACTAATATGAACTATATCTACTCTCAATGAGCGATTGAGATTAGGAAGCAGAAAAGGGGGAGTACCGGACGCCATACTGACTTCCATCATCGCGGATATCATCGTGATTCGTGTGTGTGTCACCCTCCGTCGGAAACAACTCAAATATATTAAATGCGTCTTAAACAAATCAATATAAAACTGATTAGGCAATAAAAGTGTGAGTGCTGCTGTGTCATCAACTCATCAGTTAGACAAACCTTCAAGCGGGAAGAATGGAGGAAGCTCGGTTGTAATGGAAATGCAAATCCCAGCCACGCCGGGCTGCCGCGCCGTACCAAACCACGCCGAGCCGGGCCAGTATAATATAGCTTTTATATATATAGTAATATAGTATATAAAAACGCCATATGTGTGTGTAAGAATGCATCTCTTTGCTCTTCAGTTCTGGCTGCCAGATACTTTTGGGTACTCAGCACAACTGCCTCAGATAATGCAGGGCTGCGGTATCTCCTGCTTCCTCACCCAAAAGCTGAGTTGGAACCTGGTCAACACATTCCCTGTAAGTAACCGCCCTACACTGCAGAACACAGTCGACCAAGAGAGCCAAAATCCTAAAGGGAACCTGTTCCCTTCCCCCTTATGAAGCTTTCTCTCTTCTTTATTCGCCAGGGTACCTGCAGAGGTATTAAAAGCGTTTAGAAAAAAATGTCAAACTAAGGCCTTAAAAGAGGCTCGTAAATACCCTGAAATATGTATTAAATTAACTAATTGGTATTTCAAGAAAAAGTGCTGGAAACCTGTGATAACCCTTATTTATCCGTTTTCCTCTGAAGCACAACACATTTTTCTGGGAGGGTCTGGACGGCTCTAAAGTCCTCACCCACTTCCCGCCTGGAAACTCATACGAGATGAAGGGAAGGGTCGATGAAGTAAGTTGGGAGTTTCAACATGCTTTCCTGTGGGTTTTAATATGGGGCAAAGTTAACTTTTGAGGCAAATATTTTAAAACATTTGCTTATTTTGTGGATCTGTCCTCCTCCACCTCACCCCCTTTCCTAGTTGGTTAACACGGTGAAGAATAACAAAGATAAAGGCAGAGCCAATCACAGTGCAGCTCTGTTTGGTTTTGGTGATGGCGGAGGTGGACCCACGCAGCTGATGCTGGACAGACTGGAGCGGGTCCAGGATACAGATGGTCTACCGAAGTCAGTTCCTGTTATTCCTTGCCTCCCCCTCTGATTCAGACCACAGGCTAGTCCAGACAAAACAATGTAATGTTGTTCCTCTGGATTACCATGACATTACGTATACGCACTTACACACAAGTGCGTACGAAGCGCTTGTGGTTTCATGAGTGACCTCTCCCATGTTCCCCAGGGTCCGAATGTCCACCCCTGACCAGTTGTTCACTGAGCTTCTGGCCGACTCAGCCCTGCTGTGCACGTGGTCCGGAGAGTTGTTCCTGGAGCTTCACAATGGCACCTACACCACCCAGGCTCAGGTGGGCTACATGGCTGCTCTCACCCTGCAGCACAACACCGCTCTGGGTGATGAAACCTGCCTAACTTCCCTGGCTTCACCAAAACCCATTCAAAAGACAAGTGCTATTGCTATTGTTGTTACAAATGATACTGGCAATGGATATTTAAGCAGAGCCAAGAAAGGTATAGGTGACGACAAGAGAAACAATGATTCAATCACCCAGACCGGTAATGTCGTTTTAAAGTAAAGAAATCCTTGGAAGTATTGAAATGATTGTTGTTGTAAATGCTTGTAGATAAAGCGAGGGAACCGGCAGTGCGAGTCTCTGCTTCATGACATCGAGGTAGCCAGCAGCCTGGCTCTTTGCCGGGACAAGGCGTTCCGGTACCCTCTGGAACAGCTGCAGGGGCTCTGGAGGTACTGGACCGTCACTAAACCTGACCTCCGTATGGACCGAGCTGTTCAAACGTTGAGTGTTCTCTACATCCTTCTACATCTTCTTTTTACCTTCCAGACTACTTCTTCTCAACCAGTTCCATGACGTGATTCCCGGTAGCTGTATTGAGACGGTGGTCGAGGATGCGCTCAGATATTATCAGGGTACATTGTTTTAGAAATTAGTTTAGCGTGGGTTCACCACAGCAGCCATTTTGACACCGGGTCAGCAGCAGAAACAAAAAAGTTGAATGGTTCATCCGTTTTAGATATCCTCCGTGTTGGAAGCGGTCTTCTGCGCGATGCCTGTAGACATCTCGGACCGAGGGAACAGAAGTGTGACTCCTCCGCTGTGTTCAACTCCCTGCCTTGGGAGCGTAATGAGGTCATCCAGTTCCAGGATGCCACTGGTCAACCATCGCTAGGTATGTTCACATTTACGACTCATTAACATTTATACATTTCCAATGGAAATGTATGAATGTGTTGTCACCGTTGTTATGATCCAGCTCTGAGACCATAGCAAATAAGAGAAGCACTCGTGAGGGATTCAATAAAAGAAAGGAATAACAAAATGTAACAAAAAGATCATAATGTAAGGTCAACTAAACTAAACATAGAGACAGTGTCCCAACAGGAACTCTAGCCACCACCCATTTTAAACTCTAACAATATACATAATACATTTTGCATACTGCATTAAGACTTACTATAAACACAAAACAATTAAGACTGCATATATGAATGCATAAATACTTAACGTACTCAAAACACAAAGGCACCTCAGCACTATGCTCATTTCTTTCCTCCTCCTTGTGGCCTCACATCCCATCTCAGCAACTGGTACCTTGAAGCATTTTAAGAGAGAGACCGAGACATACGAAATAATGGAACAATTATTGGCATCGGGTTCTGGACAAGGCACCTGCAATTATATTGTCCTTTCCTTTAATCATTTCCTTTTAAACTGATGCCTATTCAATTTCTTAGAGACAAAACTCATTGATGTTTATTACATCAGTGATGCGTGTCATATCCTGATGTGCCACACCTTGTGCCCTGACTCCTCGTGATACACTTGCAACACTTCATTGTGAAATTTGAAGGGCACAGCAATCTGGTAAATTATTTGGTGAAAACTTTGCCATGCGTCACCCACTTCCTGCCCAATACCTCATTTTGAATGAAATATCCCTGCGCAAGATTCTTCACCTCTGCTGTAAGAACAGACTTGAACAGCTCCTTCAGGGTGGGGTCGGCTCTTTGCTCACTTACCAGCTCACTATGCGAGACAGAGAAGGGAGTGTTGGACAATAATTGTTGTGTTGGACAACAACACAAAAAATTCTGTCGCACCATCCTCTGCCATTACACTGCCATCCTCTGCCATTACACTGCCATCCTCTGCCATTACACTGCCATCCTCTGCCATTACACTGCCATCCTCTGCCATTACACTGCCATCCTCTGCCATTACACTGCCATCACACAGAATCAGCACTGGCCCTATTCACCACAACACACACCTTGAACACATCAGGAACCTGTTTACCATATCCGGACCATTACTGCCCAGCGGCACCGGGACAACTAACTGTTGTGCAGGCCGATCAGCCCACACACTTCCTCCAGCCACAACATTCCCCAGAATTAGTGTAACACCATTGACAGGCGACCATTTTAACCTCCCCCTCAAACAAACAAACAAACTCTGAATGGAGCACAAGTTTTCCCAGCACAGGTATAAAAGATCCTGTGTCACTTTCCTCAGAAAAAGGCAGAGCATAGGTTCCAGGATAAACTAATCAAAAGCCCCAGTGTCACGTAATATGGTCACTGGCACCTTCCCTTCACTACCAAGCACAACTAAGTTACACCAGTCTGTCTGTCTACCAGTCTGTCTGTCTACCAGTCTGTCTGTCTACCAGTCTGTGTGTCTTACCAGTCTGTGTGTCTTACCAGTCTGTGTGTCTTACCAGTCTGTGTGTCTTACCAGTCTGTGTTTCTAACAGTCCTTCTGTGACATCAAAATCCTTCACATCCGACGTAGAACACCATCTATTAAAGTGAATTAACAAATCACGCCCAAACTCAAGATATGGTTTGTCCCCCTTTCTCCAGTTTCTAAAGCGTTGGCGGAAAGCCTCAGGTGCTAGTTCATACGCCTTAACCGTTTGATAATCAAACACCTGCAGTCAACGAGGAAAAAACCTCCTGAGCACGCCCGGTCAGAACACACTGCAACAAGACTATGTGGTCCGACTCAACCCAGCCCCTCTGCAACACGCTCAAACTAAGTGAGGAAAGGGTCAACCTCTTTGTCATGAAATTTAGCCACCAAGCGTAACCTTTTCAAAATATCACTGGAATTACCACAGCCGTGAAAAGACTCCCCGCTCCCCGATCACACAACTTGCCTTCCTTAATTAAACTCAGCCTCTCACTTTCTAAGCCCAACCTAGCCATTTTGCTTTGCTGCCTCAATTTTTCCAGAACCCCGCTGCTGAACCCTTTCCAATTCCAACTCCTTCTTTCTCCAGCTGCATCCGTAACATCACCATTTCTTTCGTTTCAATTCTGTCCCACCGTACATTCTACATCGTCCCATCTCCTTCCCTCTGTGTGTTCCAGCGTTAGTGAACGTTCCTAGCGTTGGCGGGGCTGTGGTCAAAGACACACAACCAGTGGTTCCAGTGTCTGTCACGGTTCAGGTCAGTGTTCACACGGTATTCAGTGGGGTTGTTTTGGTTAAAGCGATTATTAAAATGATGAAGTTCCCTGATCAGTTAACCCTCTGACATCACAGGCAGATGGAACCGTCCTCATGGAGAATGGAATTTTGAAAACGATCATAAACAAGGATGGCAGTTTGGCATCCCTGTGTTTGATGGAGGGCAACAGGTAAGATTATTACGTATATTTTTGTTATTATAATAACCATAGATCATATATTTTCACAGGTACTTGCCTTGTGTGTACTTGCTATCACACCATTGACTCATTGTCTTCCTTGACACCCTGACGTTTACAGAGAGGCCATCTCTGATGGCTGCCATGGCAACCAGTTTGTCATGTTTGATGACGTGCCACTGTACTGGGACGCCTGGGATGTGATGGACTACCACCTCCAGACAAGGTGCCAGTCACCACCATGAACCATGTGTGGCAGCTCCTGAGCATAGCGGGGGATGGACTCTTAACGCCAGTGTTGGGCCCCCTATAGGAAGCCAGTGATGGAGGTGGTGGAGCCGGTTCAGGTGGTGTCCTCCGGGGGCCTCCGGGGCAGCGTCAGGTTCACCCTCCGGATCAGCTCCAAGAGCACCGTCACGCAGGAGATGGTGTTGGACGCCATGTGTCCCTACATCAAGTTTAACACGCAGGTGAGCTGCGCTGCAGATGGGTGCTACAGTATCTCAGCTTTCACCCCAAAGACAAGAACACATTTCAAGTTCAATGAATTAGTGTGGGTTTGAGAAAAAGGTTTATCCATTGAAATATCGAGGTCAAAGGTCAACTTTAACCAATTGCTGCATTGCAGGTGGAGTGGGCGGAGGCACATAAGTTCCTGAAGGTGGAGTTCCCGGTGCACGTGCGCAGCCCCAGCGCTACGTACGAGATCCAGTTTGGCCACCTGCAGAGACCCACCCACTGGAACACCTCCTGGGACTGGGCCCGCTTTGAGGTGACTACTAGGGGGAGAACAAAGACCAGCACTGAACACTTGGCCGCAGTTTGACCCCTTTGTGTGCATAGGGGAGTGTTTAGCCAAGCTCTTTAAGGCGGCAAGAGGGACAATGACCATATGACAAGTTTAGCAAGGTCCATGCTACACTCCACCTAGGTGACTTCTATGGGGCTCCTCCAGATAAAAGGACGCAGGGTGGTTATGTTGAAAGACCGGTTTATTGTAAAGGTTTGTTGATAATGATACATGGGCCATGTTCCAATATCCATACTTCCCGTACTTACTATACTTAGTTTGAGTACGTAGGGTGTTCCAATTACGAAAAGAAGTGTACTGAAAGGACCCGGATGGTGCCCTCAAAACGGTCAGAACGCTGAGTGTGCAACAGTGTACACTTTTCGTACTAAACGGCAGCCATCTTAGCTACGTAGCGGAAGAGGCGGAGCCAGGCTGAGCCGCGCTCAGTTCGAAAATAGCTGCTAGGCGTAAACACTGTCTGTGGGCGTAAAGGATTCACTTGTGTTTGGCGGGTGACGCGGCGGTGCAGCTGATTTCCGGTAGCTAATTTCCGGTAAGCGCACCACAGAGTATTAGATTTGGAACAACACTAACATCTGAAAATCTGCGCACTTAGTGAGTGCGGATAGTGTACTATGTTTAAGTGTACTCATGGAAGTATGGATATCGGAACAGAGCCATGGCCTGGTGTTCCATGTTATCATGCAGGGGATCTCTCCCTGAGTGTGTGTGGTGATGGCTGGTTTAACCTGTGCACACAGATTACTCAATGCGCAACAGGTGTGCAGCCTCACCCAGCCCCAGAGTCCAATCAGACTCGGCCAGGTGAGGCTGCTTAAACCAGCCATCATCCACACACACTCCCACAACAATGTTTATGTTCAATCAATGTTCAATCCAGAAAGACATTGGAGCAACTGTATGTAGTATATATCATAACATGTTGAAATAGATTTTATGAATTATGAAATGTGCTTTCCTGCTATAGCACATATGATTTGTTCTCTTTAAAGGTATGGGGTCACAAATGGGCAGATCTGTCTGAACACAACTTCGGAGTTTCTCTGCTGAATGACTGCAAATATGGTTATTCCATCCATAAGAACATCATGACACTGTCTCTGTGAGTTGTCCATAATCATGACACATACCAGTATTACAAATAGCTATTCATTGAAGGCACTAAGTGGGCAGTTTCAGTGTGTTTCTAGCGTCCACCATCTAATCAGTAGTGGTGTTACTCTTCACTTGAGTCCGACCAGTTTGTCAGCGGACATCACCTGTATTTACTCCGTGATGTAGAAAGTCCATCTTGGTTTGGAGTTAAAAAAAAATGTCTAAAGGCCATTCATCATTCTATCTAATCATGTCGAACACAGCTGGTTAGGATATAGCAATACACGTAAAATCCAGTCATTTAAAGTTAATAGAACTAGCTCTTAAGTGACAGATCAATGTCTTTTCTAGACTTCGAGCACCCAAGGCCCCTGATGCCAATGCTGATATGGGCCCTCATCTCTTTACATACGCCCTTATGCCACATGCAGGTAAGTTGAATGTAATGCAACTTTTGTCCAATACTGCAATGCAATGATCACTGCATATGGTGACGTCCTCGGTGTCAGGCTTTTGGTCTAATTGTGGAATTGCCTTGGTTTGAAGAATTGAGAAACAAAATGCTCCTTATCATGTCATGTTACTTCCTTGACACGGCGATAGTAACGAGGCACTAATCAAATCAAGCTTGATGCATTTCCAATATGTTTAAGAGATATGAGCTAGTAGTCATCCAAAGTGATGCTAATAATAATTAAACATAATAACAAGCCTAGCCTAACCTCCTGCTCACTAGCGAACCGAATCCCATTCCCTTGAATGTATCAACTAAATTGATCCGGCCCCTTGGAGTGAATTGGTGCTCTGCTGTCTCACAGGATCCTTCCAGACGGCTGGTGTCATCCAAAGTGCTTACAACCTCAACTACCCTCTGAGGCTTTTCAAGACCGTCAGTGGCGCATCCCCATGGAGCGCCTTCTCCGTCGACAATACGGCTGTTGTCCTGGAGACCGTCAAGCAGGTAGGTGTGGTGCTTGCTCTTTTCCCCAAGTACACTGCAATTAAATAAAGGCGATTTGAATACACTGATTGCGCCCCAATTAACGCCTCGTAAACATTTTTAAATCCGTCATCGGATCCAACATAAGACATCTGTGTTCGTTGGACAGGTGGCCCTCGTAGGTCTAAGGTCTACTTAGTCTCAGGCCCTGTAATAACCGCTGTACCGCTCCCACAGGCTGAGGACTCAAGAGGCACCCTTCTAGTACGCTTGTACGAGTCACATGGCAGCAGTGTGACAACAATGCTCCGTACAGACCTTCCCCTCCAACAAACCTGGCAGTAAGTATTCCTACTACTCATATATGATGAGGGGTCACATGCTTGTGAGACAGAAGTGTAGACAGACGAAGCAGCAGCTCCTTAAAGTACTACATGAACTAGAATGAAAACGTTTGAGCCGGACTAATGATACTGAAACTTTCTTATTCTCAACTTCTTCCAGTTGTGATCTTCTGGAGCGGCCGGATCACACTCAACCAGCCCCGATGACATCAGTGGGAATCATTCTGGATTTCAGCCCTCACCAAATTAGATCACTCCTCCTTGTTCTAAAATAAGCACAGCTGTGTCTGAAACAATAAACGACAATACCGAGACAGTTAAACAGTTTGTGATCGTAACTGTTCTTTGAAGGCCATTACGTTCAAACTGGAATTCCACTAATTCATCACGTTGTTAGCAACTTCCTTCTTTGAGGGGACAATCTGATGTTTCCTGTGTTTTTTTAAATACTCACATGCAATCAGTATACTGAATCATGGGCTTTTGTAAAAATTAAAAAGTTTTATTTATGAATGTGTTTCATAGGGAGGAAAGAAAACAATGGTTCCTGGTCCTTCGGCGCCAGCTCAATGACTGGAAAGTCTGGCTCTGCTTCTTCGTTTGTTTGGTTCTGTAACAGAACACCCATTGAGTACCGCATCATACTAAATGTGTCCTTGCATTTTGATCTCATCAAATACTATTAAAATAAATTAATGTATGCCCTTTTAGCCATGCTCGTTCTTACTCAAGTGTTTTCTTACCAACTGCCGTGTCTGCCTCACTGGTCTTTCTACTACGCAAACATCTTGTTTTGTCATGGGTGCGCGTCACTTCCACCTCTTGTTTATTCTGTTTCCTCGACCCAATCTCTCTTTTTGGGGCTTCCTGCTCCACACCCTTATACGTCTTGTTTTTAGAGACAATTTCAGCAACCTGAAAAAAACCCACTTAGCTTTAGCAGAGATTTTTAAAAAACATGCGTAAACAAAGGGTTTGCGTTTTCTCCTGACCGTGTCGTCATGGTCGGCTTCTTTCTTTGCTCTCTTTTTTGCTTTTCTTGACTTGTGTGCTAACGTGTGAGAAGGTGACAATGGTTTCTCAAACACCTCAGGATAACCATCCAAAAAAAAAAGATTAGACGTATTATATAATATACTTTTATTTGCATCTCTTACCTTTGGGTGCCATGGGGCCTGAGTCACCCTGCAATTTAAAACAATTCATTAGTTTTGTCTTGAATTGTTCCATCAAGGACAGCCAGCCATTATTTCACCCCACTCACACTGAACCACATAGTTCGACCATTGTGGTCGCTGGTGCTTTTCATTCCTGCCACATTGTAACACTTCAGCCAAGCCTTGAAGTCAGAGTAGTCGGCCTTCTGGGGGTCGTAACCTTTCCCACCTTAAGAAAAGTGACGGTATAACAGCAGTCTATCAAACTAAGGCACACCGACCATATTTGAAGGTGCATTGATCAAATCTTACATAAATTATAGTGATGGTGTGCATTGACTTGATCGCAACATTAGACAATACAACAAAACAAAAGCTACATACCCATGTTCACTACCTCCAAGGGAATGGTGTGGCACAACCGAAGTAGATCAGCAGATTGAGATGTGTATTTCGACACCCTGTTGGAGGTCTTTGAAAACAGAAGCGTTGTCAATAGTCAGTTATCGGCGGATCTTGACGATCAGAGACTGAGTTTCACCTTTTTGTCAGCAAGCTCTTCTTTTACAATGATATCGTCTGCAGCCAGATCAAGGCTTTCCAACACAGTCCTTGCCTGCACAAAGGGTGGAATGTTCAGTCTGACAAAAGAAAAGGGAAACTTATTTTTAGTTCCATTCTTAATGAAAGACAATCATGTTTCTTAATCATGTCTTTAAAGCAGTGGCCCCTACTGGATGTGCAGAGGAAGTAAAACAATGGTGTAACCTTGTTGATATTGTTTTCAAAATTGTGAAACGAGTCCTCACTCATGCATGCCCAAAATACCTGAAAAGAATCTCTGCCCGCAAGTAATTCCCAATGCCATTGAAGTACTTCTGGTTAAGCAAGGCCTCACAGATGGGCTTTTCGAAAGCCTGGTTGGACAGGTTTGAGAGGACATTTGTTCTGAAAGAATAAAAACATTGTTAATGTCACAATTAAAAGATCAGCCAAATGGCTTGATCTGCAAGTGACGTATTCATCATTACACAACCACTGACCTGAAGCTCTCGTACTCGAACATGATGCAGGGCCCTCTGCCAGACTGCCAATTCCCGTTGGGTTGCCAACTTCCAAACCTGCGTGTGTCGACAAAGCTCAGCACTCGGCAGGGCTTTTCGTTGGAAAAGAAACACAAATGTGCATGTTTCGGCAGCTCATCCTCTGATGTAAATCCGAAATAGCCTGACATACCGAAGCGGAAAACGATGTCCATGGGTCGCTCTGTGTCCCCCTCTTTGACATCGCTTTTAATGGGTGTTAACGTGAGCTTCACTTCCTTCCCCCTGGACGCAGCTCTGATCCTGTATGCCTCGCAGGTGAAGGACACATCACAGTTCTTGCTGACCACGGATTTTCTGACTGGGCCTGTGAACACTACTCCCTCACACACTCTGTTCACAAACAGACTGGCCAAGTGCAGTTCTGGTCCTTCAGGCATGTTGGTAAAACAATGAATGGTATAGGAGCTGAGAAGTTTTCTGTAATGGACAGGAAGAATGATGCCCATTATTCACCATGACCACAGCTTTGGGTGTTGTAGTCCAAGGGACGCCTGATTGTGCGTGTGTGTGTGTGTGTGTGTGTGTGGATCCGTCTTCATTTAGGCTACATTTAATACGCAAGACTAGAAAACCCTTTCTCCTTATTTAATGCTCTACCACACAACACTACGGTAAAAGTGGTCTGCAAATACGCATTATTTTGTAGTATCCTACACCAATACACCAAACTTGTATTTAACTATTTGTAAACGTGACCAGACATGGGGGGAGTTGACCCCTTAACATTTCCATGGCGATCAACAATAAGTAGAAACATGTATTATAAGAACAGCAAGCAACTTACCGTGCAATGCAAATGTCCAAGACACTTATCGGGGAGCTTAATACAGGACTCTTGAAATAAGTATCAGGAAGTTAATAGAGCCTGGGTCAAAGCTGCAGTTCCAATCGTGATATTGTCACTAAACACCAACACCTGTGATTGGCGCGAAAATATCGCGAGATCTACACAAAACGCTGTGCAGTGTTCATAAAAGTGTTTTCTTTGCGCCACATTCGACAGGAAAGAACTGGGTAGCATGAAGGATGGGAAGTGAAGGAAACAAATCAAGCGTATTTTTTAGGTCCAGTCAGAGCTTTTAGAATTGCTCTGGGTCCAGTGTGTACAATTTAACACTTAGTAGCAACTTGCAACCAAGTGAATCCCACCAATCACCCCTTTTTTCCAACGACTACGGTGGCCTGTACACATGAAACTTGTACTGTACTTCATGTACTTGGTGAAAATGATGTCATCGTCGATGACATTATATGACACTATCGTCTACTGTACTGCAGATACCCCCCAGGCTGCAACTGACAACTTGCAGCTTTCTTTTAACTTATTACAGAACACTCTTTTTAATCTTAAATTAGTCCTTAACTCACAAAAGACTAAATTTATGTTATTTTCTAGAGCTAGAATGGTTGATTTTACGAAACTTCATATATTAACTGTTGACAGCTCTCTTATAGAG